>WUQG02276168.1:0-19834 GCA_011317285.2 Androctonus mauritanicus | reverse complement strand
CGGCCGTTCGAACAATGTTCGAACATATTACCGATATGTTCAAACGCATGGCCGTTCGAATTAAAAATATAAATTTTCGTAGCGAATGATTCCTGACGTGATAGATCCATCAGAATTGGCTCGATGCCAAAAATCAAAGTGTTCGGTTTCCAGAAAAAAACACTGTGTATATATATATATATATATCAATGCTAAAAATTATATCTATTCCTGAAATTAAATTTTAGTAGAAGGAACTAAAAAATGATAATTTAGTTATTTCTGAAATGAATTCAGTATATGATTTCTAAATTTATAATATTAGCAAAACTGATTTTTCATTCATATCTATAAAATAAGAAACTTCTAATTGGTCCTTTTATGAAATATATTACAAAATACAGTATATAAAGTTATTTCAGTACATTCAGAGATAAAATAACAACAGTATACAAGTTATGACCAACCTTAACAAAACTTATATATGAATTAAGTTTGTAACTCTAGATCAGTGGTTCTCAAACTTTTTGAAGTTGGGGTGCATTTAAAATCCTACAAATAATTGCAAGTGCACTATATACAAATTTCTGAGAAATATGTTATTACGTGACTAACAAAGTCTACATCAAAAAATGATGTCTATATCAATCATCTCTAATAATAAAAATAAAAATTAATTTTTATTGGTGAATTGTACATGAATAAAATTGAAACAGGCAACTCTAAATCAATGCAGAATATGTTCATTGAATTGTAAGTACAAGTATTTTTACAGATCATTGCTTATTTTCGTTGGAGAGAAATCAAACGTTCACCTTTTCCGTAATAAAATAGTATAATAGAGTAATTATATTTTTTATATCTGGACACACATTTCTCTGGAATACCATAGGGGGCAAACCCAGAAATCTTCTAGGGCGCACTGGTGCACCCTGGCGCATACTTTGAGAACCTCTGTTCTAGATGCTTATGTATATGATAAAAATAATTACTTGAAACAAAAATAAATATTTTACATAATGTTATTTTATATCAAACAAGTAAATATAATTCTAATGCAAAATTCTATATACTATATGAATTTAAAAGTTATGAATTAAATATTGGTGACTGTCATATAACTTTGTAATTAGATTTTATATAATTTTGTATATTGTGAAATCATGATGTACAGAATTAAGATTTAATGCATATTCTAAACTGTATTAGAGTGAAACAATGATATATAAATGCCATGTTATATAGGGGTTGTCTCTACTTAAAAATAATAACATTCAATGATTTTCAATGATTTTTCATCTCAGAGTTTGCTAATTCATATTATTTAAATAATTGCAAAAAGCATAAGACAAAACTTCATCTAAATAATAATAAGTGCATCACAATATTGCAGTAAATGTTTCAGAAATAATAAATTTGCCCTTTCAGAGACTATAAATTAAAATAAAAAATATAATGTATCAAATTATTGACATAATTTTGCTGTAATGGTGATACAGATGAATGAATGAAAATAACAGTACTGTGTTATTTTGATACAAAAATGTTAATTGATGATAGAACAAAAGAATCTAGTACGTAGCATGTTTCAAATTTACAGAAAAATATTTTAATTCTCTAAGTTTAATTTTGTCATTATTGATAATAGAAACTCTTTTTTGGCATTTTGGGAATTTTCATTATTATTTTTGCCTAAATATATTGAAATTGTAGCTTGATTATTTTTATTAAATAAATAAAATTATTTTAAAAATGATAAAATATTTTGAAAAGAATTATATGTAGGTTTATTATTTCAGTTTATTTGACTTAGATTATTTTTCTTGTCAGGAGCATCTGGAGGAATTTGTGAAAAGTATAAACCATATAATGAAAATGTAAATGGTAGACAGGTGCAGACTAAGAGAAGCTTAAATACTGGAGTAATCACATTTGTTAATTACAATATTCGAGTGGCTCCCAAAGTTTCTGAATTAACTTTAGCTCATGAAATTGGACACAATTTTGGCTCACCTGTAAGTATTTTATTATAAATTAAACAATTTATATTAATATTCATATAATATATAATAAACATAATAATAATTATTTTGTGATAAATATTACAAAAATTATTTTTTTATAATATACACAATAGATAACTTTAAAACTTTCTGTTAATATTTCTCATCAAAAGCAAATAGATTAAAAGGATCAAAATTCTAAAAATAATAAAAGTATTATTTGATATATGTTACTAGTTACATGCAAGAATAATAAAACAAAATAAATAAAAAAATATGATCATTTTTCATTTTATTTAGAGGAAACAGGAAATGAATAAAATGATGTGTTGAAAAAAATGATAATGATGTAAAAATTATTTTTTTGGCAACAATTATTGATAATTTTTTTAAATATATTTTCATTGTTTAAAATTTATATATTTTTAAGATTTATTTACTCTTTTAAGAATTACTTTAGTTTTTTAAAATAATTTAAAAAATAATGCATTTTGGTCTATTAGATATAAAGAAAAAATTAATAAAATGAATATTTATTATTATTTTTTGCAGCATGATTATCCTGTCGAGTGCCGACCAGGTGGTAGTGATGGCAACTTCATTATGTATGCAAGTGCTACTTCTGGAGACAGGCTAAACAATAATAAATTTTCTCCTTGCAGTATTAGAAATATAACTACAGTTCTTCGAGCTGTTTTTAATGGTGAAGGAAAAGAGAACTGTTTCCAAAGTAAGTTTTTTGTACTGACAATAAATAAATAAAATTGTAACTCATTTAATTTGCATTTTTTATTCCTAAGTCTAATTTGATCTTCTGCTTTATTGATTGATATATATTATTTAAATTAAATCAACTTTTTTCCAATTTTTTATTATACTAAAATATTTGTTTATGATCATTATTATTCATAGAGTATTGATATAAGTAAGTACACATTTATTATTATTATTGATATAAGTAATTTTTTTATATTGATTGAGCATTTATTTATATTGTATTCTCATAGTTTTCAGTATTATTAATTTAGAATAAAAATATATTATCCCAAATATAAATAAAAAAATAAAAAACATCAATAGTAAAAGTTATGAACTGCTTTATACAGGAAACCAATAACTTAATGATACCACTATTAATAATTTTGCAAATGAAAACTGCCAATCAGCCAGATCATTGAATAGTCATCAGGATGGAAGTATACTAGGAATAAAACTAAATATGAATGTGTTCATGTTTAATTTTACATCTCTTAACTCCAAATTTTTTCAGATAGGTCTAGGCCTGATTCAATACTGATATTTAGCCAAACTGATTGTTAAAATATTTAAATCTTCTATACTAGATATTAAACAATATAATTATAAAAACAGTAAAATTAACATGCATTCTGTAATATACTCTTAATATAGCACTCACAACTAAATTACATTGGCTTTTTTGTAAAAGACTGTTTCAAACATAGTTATGTTGTAGGATATCTTTTAGGGGGAAATCATCAGTTTATTATTAATCTTGAATTATACAGTAGCTGCTGCTCCAAATAACTTAATTTTAACTTTGATGTATTTTTTGTGTAAAATAGTAAAATTATTATTGACTATAAGTTAATTTTTGTTCAGTGGTTTGATATAAATTCAAGGATATATATTATCATACTGGTTGTTAAATATTTTGAATAGTGCCCTGGCTTACCCATTCAACTCCATTTTTCACTAGATTGCTGACCCTTATCCCATGTGTGGGCTGCCTGTGATGAGCTTTTTTATACTGCATTGCTTAGCTACTTTCTTTATTAGATATTCAATAGAAAAAAACCATAATTGGTCTTTAATGCTTGATTGATTAGATATTTTCTTTCATTTTAAGAATATTTTTTGAAATATCTGCAATGAAATCACATATAATAAAAGTATTTCATTATCTGGATTCAATTTTGGATCTGATGTCTTGAAAAATTTTCTTGATGGGTCTAGCCCAAGTATGAATCTTCTATTGTAAAGTCCTGCTGACTCTACTGTAAACATGGGCAGTTTTTAGTTGGAATGGACTCCATTTTGCATTAATAAGCCAATGATTTAGAAATGGCAATAGCAATTAATTGCTTAGTTTTGCTAGAAACTTGACATATGAATTCAGTTTACATTTCTGTTTATTTTTATATAGTATTTTCTCTATTTTTACTTACATAGTATTGATAAGAAGAAAATGTATATTTTCCACATTTTAATGAATAAATAGCATTTATCCAACATTATTGTAGTGTATTATAGGTATCTCTCAGTTTATGAATTTTTGATTTGACCAAGAGAATAAATATATACTTCTTTTTTGTTTTGTGAAGATAATTTTCAGTTTTGCAAAGAAACTATTTCATCATCATTCAATTATTCATTGTAATTTGTTTAAATCAATAATTTTCTTGCTCATTTTCTTCACTGATTGTATCAGATTTATCAAATTTACTGTATGTATCATTGATTTTAAGACAAAATTCAGTTCTGTTTTCAGTAGAGGAGCCTGTATCGAATCTGATGCTTGCTATATGTCAATAATATGAATATCTGTAATGCATTTACTGCATTTTTCAATGGTTTTAAAACTATATAAAATTATTAACTTCATAAAACAATGGCTACATATTATTCCAAATGTGTAAATCTCTAATATATTTTTATCTGTATATAAATTTGAATTATAATGGTATTTTTTTCTGTTGGATTATGTTAAATATAACCAATGTAATTGTTTAAATAAGTGAATTATTTTATGTTTATTAGGTTTATTAGAATAATTACCATAATAAAATCAATAATTAATGAATTCTTAACAAATAGAATTTAAAAACATCAATATTAACTTCCAGAAAATTGAATTTATTTTTGTCCATTACTTAGTAGAAGGAAAATTTTTGAAAATTGCATTAAATTTAAAATAATATTTGAAGAAAATTTTATAATTTTTAAATTATAAGCAAAATCACAATGATTGACATATTTATTGCTATATTATGCTTAAATTTAAAGATTATTTGGCACTTGGTAGCTCTAAAATTCAAAATTCAATGACAAGAAATAGACTAAATGGTAATAACTGTCATGAATTATTATATTATAATATCTAAAATTATATTTTTATTAATAGTTTTGGAATGATTTAATATCAATAAGTAAAATGGCAGTGACCTTTTGGTATGCAAGAACCAATTAAGGATTTTTACAATAGAATTAACAGAAAATAAGTTTCCAGTTTATGAATTTTCACTTAATCAACAGTTTTTAAGGTCCCAATAATCTTTATAAACTGAAGGATATCTATATTTTAAAAAAAATATGTTGAATAGTTTTGATGATTGAGGAACCTAACATTTATTAATAGCATTTTTCCCATGGGAAGTTCCAAGTTATGATGGATTTGAATTATGACCAAAATTTTTGAACATATCCTCATCATAAATCAGATACACATTTTATTTGAACTATGGAAATAAAAGTTAATTCTAAGATTATATTCTTTAATGGAGTTTTTCCATTTTCTATTACTTTCATATATTGTGTAACTTAGATTTTATGTTTACCTGCAATATATTTAAAATATTTGGACCAAATTCATTTTCATACAAATTAATACAAAATGTTTTTTGAAATTTTTCATAAAATTGAAATTTTTACATTTCATAGCATGTCAACAAATTTATCATGAAATATTGATTTTGTTTTATATAATATTCACAATTAATTTCAGCATGTGATTTTGATTATACGTAAAATGAATCAGACAGTATGGTAACTTTATAATAAGTTGTTCTTCAATTACACTACATTTTTTCTGCTGTTTTGTGTTTGTTTGCTTTTATTCTCATCTACTAAATGGATTAATTGCTTTGTATTTTTAGATCTGTGATTTCAAATATAACAACTTTATTTTTGATTATGCTTTAGGACTTGTGTGTGTCTGTGTTTTTTGTAGTGAATGAATTGTTATTTCAAACTCTTAATGCTCTGCTTTTGATCATGTACTTTGTTGACTAGTTTTGTTATTAAACTGACATTTTTGAAATTGTTTAAAATACAAATTTTTATTTAAAAATAACAGAAAAGAAAGAAAAAAAACTCAGTTCAAACAAAAGTACTGTTTTAAAAAATCAAAATTTGTATATAGGAACAAAAATATCTCTTGCTAAAGAATTTGATTTACCTGTTTCAATTTTAAATGCCACTGTAACAGTTCAGGAAAATATTGTATTTTGTATAAATTGCTTTTTCCTCAATTTGCATTTTTCCTCATTTTACACTATTTTCATTTCTCTTTCTGAAAATATAAAATCCTGGTAATATTATATTGTAAAATATAATTTTAAATTGAAATTGACATTTCTGATAAAATCTTTATTACTGTTTTACATAAATTATTATGAAATGTTTCTTTTATATTTACCCAGAAAATAACATATATTTCATAATCATTATGCAAAATAAAATTTCTATTTTATTAAATATAAAAAAAAGTATAAAAAATATGTGATATTTTTTTGTTTCTTATATAATATGAAAATGTTTTCCTTTATTATATAATGCTATTAATCTTAGTAATATTTTTAATATATATATATATATACATATACAACTATCAAAAAAGATATAATATATTGTTAAAGTGCTTTGTTGGAATTATTGCTTGATATAGGTTTGATGATTTCTAATATTTTTGATCAAATTTGTGTGAATCTTGATAATTTTGTCTAATTAATTAAATATTTTGATAATATTGTTTTTATTTGAGAGATACAAGAATTTAGCTTATAGCAGTTTTTGTGTCTGGCTGTATTTCCTTTTATTGTGTTGAGACAAAAGTTTTTTCAATACTTATTCCTATAATTAATCCATATATAACTCATTCACTGCATATGATGTGTAAAGACATTAAGGAAGTGGAATAAAAAGCAATAAAAAAAAGGTTAAAAAATTTAACCCTGATTTTATTAATCCAACTTATGCAAATTGGTTTTTGTGTTTATTAGTTGAAAATACATACTTTTGATTGTGGTTCCTAAATTTTTTCAGTTGCCAAAATATTTTTTTAAATTACATTTTTACAAATTTTTTTTTGGAATTGCTTGATAGAATTTGGATTTTTTTATCCTATCTTGTCAAATTTGTAGTCTAATATATCAAAGTTATTCCAGTTTAGGGACAAAATAAATGATATTTTTGAAATTCATTCGTTATTGATGTTATTGAAATTCATTCGTTATATTTTGAAATTCTTATCATTTCGTTTATTGTGTACTTATTTTATTATTTTAATTAGTTGTACTTCTACCAATAGTTACTGTAATATTTTAAACGAAAATTTTGAATATTGTCATGTGTGTTCTACATTTTGAAATTTAAAAAAAATTTAATGTCTATAACGATTTAGAATAATTTGGAATTTATTCTATAATAGTTGTATTTCTTGGTGTATATGGTACTGATGAGGGACTGATAGTGTCTGAAAACATTATGCCATATTAAAATTTAGTATCTTTGCTGTAGTGCTTGAGTTTTGAAAATTTTTGAAATTTTTATAAAAAATCGAATTTTTCATAAAATGAGCTATAAAATGCTTAAAACTGAAAAAATATTGTAGCTAATAGGAAAATATTGTTTAATCATGCTGAAAGAAACAAAAATATATCTTAATCATTTTTTTTATTTCATTTTCACCAATGTTTAGGAGAAAAGCGCGAAAAATGGAATATAAACATCCCACGGCCATTTAAATGTGCTTGGCACTTTTATTGTTTTACTGCAACTACTGGCTTCCTGAAAAATTGCAGCCAAGCCTACTTTACTCCGCGGCATATGTTATTGATTGAATTGCTACAATAAACCAATTATGGTCCAATTAGAGCAAGGTAAAGAATATTATAGCTATTTATGTATGAGATGAGGCCATTTTCATATTTATTAGGATTTTCCAATATAAATCAGAAAATTTATAAAAAATAGAACTAAAAATTATAAAAATGAAGTAAGAATAAGATAATAAATATAAAATACCAATAAAAATGGAATAACTTCATTCAACAAATGTTTATCATTAATTATTTTAGAAAATCTGCTTTGAATTTCTTTATTTATGGCTTATTTTATTCAAAAGCCATATCATTATCTAAAAATATCAATTATTTCATTGGATGGCTAAGATTTCATATATTAAAGAAATAATGTTTTCTGCAGATCTTATGTATGGAATGAAAAGTAGTGAAAATATAAAATTAAAAAATGCTTACACTGTTAGAAAGATACAAAAATCCAATAAACTGTAAAAATTTCAAAAGATTTTGAAGAAAATTAAGTGGGATATAATTTTAATTTATATATATTATATATATATTTATTTCCACATTGATTAGGCTTAATTTTAATTAATTGATGGCAGGAAAGATTTAATTATATAGGAAATTAAAAGATAGAATCCAAATTAAAAGCTTATGAAAAGCCATACTGATTGACTCCATTTTTATAAATTTCTCAATTTTAGTATAAGAGTATACAATTAGTGCAAACATGTTTTGGTACTAAAGTTGAGAAATTTATAAAAAACGGAATTAATTAATTTGACTTTTGAGAAGTTAAAATAGTAATCAAATATTTGACTTTTTCATTTTTATGTAAAATGAATATTTTTCTTAAATTAATAAAAATTATCTATTCTATAAATATGATATAAAATATTTAAAAAATTTTTGTCATAGAAAATCATCAAATTACAATAAATCAAAAATTATAAGAATCTGTGGTTCAATCTAGAAGTTTGCATGCAAAAAATATTCATTAATCCTTCAGAATTAATGAATATTTTTTTTTTTCATTAATTAATTTATAAAAATAAATAGTCTTTATTTGCCTAAATATTATATTACTAAACATAATAGTTTTTTTAACAATTAATTTAAGAAATTTTCATTTAATAGTAATTGATAAATTATGCATTCCTAATTTATCAGATAATTAAAAAATAGAAGAGTTGGATACATATATGTGAAAATGTTTGATTTCAGTTTGGTTTATTTTTTAACAATATAGATTAAATTTATGATTTGATTTAATTATATACAAGAATGGTAAGTTTTATATTCATGGCTGTGTTACATAAGCAAAAATTTATCTATATAACTTATTATACAACTATTATGATAAAACAAAAATGTTAAGCATTATATGCTTAGCTTACCTATAAAGCAAGAAATATGATACTTGTGTTAATTTGTGTTAAATTAAATTATAATAATAATTATGACATTTGATAAATTCATTATTGTGAATTAACTATTATTAGTGTTATTAATTCTCATTATAAGACATATAGGATATTATTTTACATGGCAGTATTGTTTACAATATCACCATGTAAAATAATATATTAAATATTGTATGTCAAATTATAAAAAAATTTTTTTAAATACTTTGTATGTCGAAATTTTAAATAAAGTTGAATTTAACTTTTATTTGTGTAATTTCAGGGAGCATTATATATTAACTTAGATTAGTTTTTTAATTATTAAAATTTTATTATAGAGGGAGATGGTGCATTTTGTGGTAATAAAATTGTGGAAGCTCCTGAAGAATGTGACTGTGGATATGATGGAAAAGAATGTAATGATAAGTGTTGTTATCCTCGAGATGTTAAACCTTACAAAAAAGATAATCCAAATGCTGAGAGATGTACTTTAAGACCTACTGCACATTGCAGGTAAAAAAAATTTTGGGATTTATATTCTGAAAGTGATATTTTTAAATGAAATTGTTTCTAAAATAATTTTTTAATTTCTAGTCCCAGTCAAGGTCCATGTTGTTTACCATCTTGCAACTATGTCAAATCCAGAGAAATGTGTAGAGCTGAATCAGAATGCACTATTAGTTCATTTTGTGAATATCCTTTCTTCTACAATATTGAAAAAATTCAAAATATTTATCATTATCATTAAAAGTTTTATATACAATAGAATCCCAGTTAACTGAGGTTCATATTATCTGAAATGAGTTTTCATTCATGTGTTGATTTTGTTTAATTTTTATAATAAAATAGTTGTAAATAAATCTAAAAGGATTTTAAATTCTATAATCATTTACAACTGTTTCATAATAAAAATTAAAGTAAACATGAGATGAAGGACAATTCATTTTTAAATTGCATTATAAAAGTCATTATATTCCATAACTATATCTAATATGAAAGTAGAGTATAAATTATCACATATCTTCAAATTCAATTTGTTTTATAATTATTTATTAAATCTTCTGTTATTATTCAAATATTTGATTTATCTGAAATATCCTCAGTCCATATTATCTTGGATAATCAGGACTCCTATTGTATATATATATATAAAATAATGTAAGTAATATGAATGAAAATTAATATTAATAGAACAAAGTATTTGAATATATTTATCATATTTTTTTACAAAATCTTCCAATATATAATGTGATAGAAATTCATATAATCTTTTACTGTAGGAATCTTGGTGTATCTCGAATTATTAAATATGATTGATTTTCAAATTTTGGATATCATATTAAAACAACCTTCCAATATTTAATCCTGTGCATGTCAAACTTTATTTCTAGAATGCTTGATCCTTAACATATTATCAAATCTCTAATAGATGCTGTCTTATATAGGCCATTTCAAATTTATTTATCAATAGAATTATCAAATTTTTTGAACTCATATAATAGATGCATTCCTTACTAAACCCCTGCTGAAGTACAACCTCTCCTCACTATAGTACAGAGATGAACTCTGGTATGAATCTCAGAGACCAAATAGGGCACTGATCTGTCTTTTTCCATGGAGAATCACCTCCATGGACATACCAACAACAACATCCCTTATTAAAAGTTTACGGCCTTTCTATATAATTTTCTTAAGAGCTATATTATTTGAGTTTATTCATTAGCTGGAGATAAGATTTTCTCAGAATGACTGAAGGTCAATTGTCCATTCAAAATCTTTAATGCACTTTGTATAAGAATACGTTCTTGATGAAAGAAATAGATATCATTATATTTCATTGCTTTATTGGTAAAGCAATATGTGGATTAAAAAAGGGAATTCTTCTTCTTTATTTTTTAATAAAAATTAATGATAAAATTATTTAAAATTATAATAAAATGAATTATTTTTGTACATTTTGTTCATTATTTTATTTTAACACACACAAAATAAAATAAATATTATTTCATTAATAATTTTTAATTACAAATAATTTTTCTTTGAAATATAAAATAAATAATAATAATACAGATAAATGATATGATTTATTTACCTGAAGATGTTTATAGTGCTGCAATCTGGCACAAAAAAATAATACAATTGTGATAAGTTTTGATAAACTGGACTAATATATTGATATGGTCTCCCTATTTTTGAATTTTTAAACTTTTTCTTTTGCAACTTATTAGCGCAACTTATTAGCACTTTTTGTATTTTTAATATTTTTGTTTGCATCCTTAACATTTAGGCCCAGAACTGAAACAAACTCTGAATGCCAGCTCTAACTTTTGAAATTTTTTTTATTTTGTAAGGTGTTTGTACTTTGTTAACAGCTTTTTTGTCCTTTTAATACTTTCATTTGCAGTCTCATTTAAACTCTAGAGACAAAATGAATAAATTTTATATCACTCTCTATTACATATTATTTGCATCACCTCTTATCCACTCTCACTTCACCAGCTTTTTCTCTCATAGTACTTATCATACATTTTGCTGAATCCATACTAGATTTGTTGAGACTCAAATGTTTTCAAAAATTCAAGCTTATGAGCTAATACTATGGTAAAGTTAGAGTAAGCTAACTACTTGGGCTTTTTTGATAAATATTATTTATTAACTCATTGCATTTCAAAATCCACTAATCACTAGTTAAATTAATTATGGTTTCAATGAACAGTTGTTAATAAATAAATCATATGATTATCTGTGTCACTATTATTTTATATCTCAAAGGAAAATTACTTGTAATTAATAAGTTTTGACAAAATAATACTTATTTTAACACACACATCAATATGTGCTAAAATAATGTACAAAAATAATTCATTTTATTACAGTTTTAAACAATTTTATCATTAATTTTTATTAAAAAAATAATGCAAAACATTCTCCTTTTTAATCCATAACCATCCATTTTGCTTTATTCAATAAAACAATGAAATGATATCTATTTCTTATATCAAGTGTATTAAAGATTTTTGTTTTGTGATACCAGGGTCATGTGGATTAAACTGCACTAAATACAATGTGTCTAAAAAGTAAAAATAATGGAAGTCAAATATATAACAACCAAATAATAATCAAAATCAATTAAAAGGGTAATTGATAAAACCAAATAAAATACAGTTACACACAACAGCATTAATTCCATTAAAAAGCATAAATGTAAAAAAGTTAATTCATAAAAATAATGTAAAAGCCTATACTATGCCTAAAATGCTAGTAAGAAAACTATATATTAAAATTCTTTTCAAATAAAATCTTAAAAAGTCATTAAAAACAGCATAATTAAAAAGCATAAAACATTCAACAATAAAATGTGGGCACTCTACTGAAATATCCTTCCCAGTGTAAAGGTCATAAACTGGTTAATCTTCACCTGTCAATAATTAACAAATAAAGGCATTCAACTGAGTGTCTTAAATGGTATGAACCAAACACAAAAATACTATATTTGGCTTATTCTGTTATGTTAATGTATATAAATCTTTGTGACCAAGTATATTTTCATAATATAGGAAATTAAAAGTGCAGATTAAATGTTGCCATTGCTATGGAATTTTTATATTATTAATACTACTTTGATGGAATATTATATAATGTGAATTTAGCATTTTATTTAAGTGCAAATATTTATTCTGATAGTAAACTGGATTTTGAAAGTTTTTAAAATTATTAAAAATAAATATCTATTCAATAAATTTCATATTATTCTAACTTTTAAAAATCTGGGGTGAACTTATGAGTTTTGATTACCATTTTTGAGAGACTGAATTGTGGAGGTTGGCTTATACATGATTATATTTTGTATTTGTCATCTGTTTTCTGATGATTTTGTGTTGTTTTGACTATTATGGTATTTTCTACATTTTGCATTTAATTTTGGCCCAGTACAGCTCCCTTAGTATGCTATTTGAGTGGAAAGGGGGCAATCAAAATTTAGCACCAAGCTTACCATACAAAAGAAGACTATTATGGTGTTAATATTTTGTTTGCTAACATCTTGCTTTTAATGTATTTACATTTGCTTTTTGTAAAGATTGTTGTTTTTCTATTATTAGTTTATTAGTTCATTTTGCTTCAATGATTAGCTGTTATCTATATTTACAATATTCATAAAAATCTAAAAAGGTTTTTATGAAACTTATTTTACTTATGATACTCTTAAACCAAGTCCAAAACAGCACTACAAGCAAATACCAAAAAAAAACTTTAATTTCAAAACAAGGCCCCTCTTTTTGAAAGAGGGGGCCTTGTTTGAAAGAGGCCCCACGATATTTAACATCCTACAGAATGAGAAAGTATCCTGAAGAATAGGAAGTCTGGGGTATACTCAATTCCCCTATACAATAAAGATGAAGGGACAGTACAGTATTATGTTGGGAGCACTACAAGAAACCTAGATAAGAGGCTCAAGGAACACAAAGCTGACATAAGCACTGGAAGATTGACCACAGCTTAGCAAATAAAGCGTATGAACAAGATCTGAGGATTGGCCTGGGAGAGGCGACTTTTTAAAACCTGTATATGATAATAGGGGCCTCACCACTTTTGAAGCAATAGAGTTGGAAAAAATGGCACACCATCATGTTACGATCAATGACAGTAACCCGGTACTGCTACCACCATCATGGAGGTGGTGTGCAGCCAAGGCATTATGATTCTGTATGTGCCCATTGGCTCCCCTTGATACTATATAAGAACATAAATGATACTGGGCTCTATGAAAATTGGTTTTACATTATTTACTGCCTTGATACCTGAAAAAACACGTTTTAATAATAAGAATAGTCTTATAATAAAGGTGCAGATGTGGGAAGCCCATAGCTGATAACATGTGAACTCCCTGATGTTATACAAAGTTGTTATTTATTTTATTTATATTCTCAGTTAATTTTATTATTGTTTATTATAATATTTATTAATGTGAATTATGCTTTATGTGGTTTAGAATTTAAGGTTTTCAGTTTATTTTATTTTATTATTGTTTATTGTATTATTTTATTGTTGTGAATTCTTATATCTTATGTAGTTAAAAAAAAATATTTTTTAATTTTAAAATTTTAAATTGTAGAAGAATCTCATAACCGATTTTTACATTATGTTCCAATGTTCGATTCTTTTAAAATGTTCTATTCTGAAGAAACTTGTACTAGTAAGGGACTGATGGCAGGTCCGAAACATTTTACAAAATTAAAGTTTTTTTGGTACTTGCTTGTAGTGCTGTTTTGGACTTGGTTATTATATAAAAGCAAGTGGTTTTTCTTGAATAGTTATGACTCTTAATACTAAAATAACTGCTCATATTCTTAATATATTCAATAGTTTAACACAAAAACATAAAATAGCAGTGTTTTAAAAATAGACACTTTAATAGGCAAAATACTTTCAAATATATCCAACTTCAGCTGGATATATCTGAAGTTTCTTTGGTGCTGCAGTTGGATGTATCCAAAAGTACTTTGCTTATTAATGCATCTATTTTTAAAACACTGCTGATTTGTGCTTTGATGTTAGATTATTAAAGACTTGTATGCCATTAAAACTCCAGAGCCAACTAATCAACCAACAAATAAAAAGTTTTTATAAATATTTAATGAATTTCTTTTTTGTATTTTATTATGAAGAGTATGTCTAATGGTTAGGACAAACTGAAAGGGTAAATTTCTTACATGAAAATAATAAAAAAGTTCTTATATAAACGTTGGTCCAAAAATGCTGCATTTAAGGGAAATGTGTATATTTTCATAAATTTTTCAAAGGTCATATAGAAACATGTTTAACTAATGAAGTAAATTTAGTCTAAGATGAAAAACATAAGAAAATATTAAATTGTGAGAAAAGCTTCTATAGCAATATACTCTTGCTTTGTGTAGTGACATTATCATTACCTATGAAGGTTAACTGAAGTGTAATTATTGCTGATAGTTAATTGTTAACATTATTTATCAATAACATTACTATTCATAGTTCAATTTTTGATATTAAAAGTTTATTGATTGTCATATGACTAAATTGTATGTGTGCATTGTATTTTGATACTTATATCATATTTCCTGTCTTGTAAATAGATTAAACATAAATAGATTACATAAATAGATACACATAATGTTTTTAATTTGCAATAATAATTATTTAATGATTTGGACAGGTAAATTTGACTTGTATAAAATTTAGCATATGCAATATTTTTTGGAATGTAAGTTTTATGTAAGTTGGGAATTCCTATATAAAAAACTAATAATAAATATAAAATTGTTTTAATTTTTAAACCTATTTTTAAATAAGCCGTTTTGAATTTTAGATTCATTTTATTAAAAAAAAGCATAAAATTAGTTGTAAAGAAGCACTTTTTTTTAGATTTGAAAAAAATTTTTTGTGCTATTTATTTGAGGCAGTTGTATTAATATCTATATTGGAATTTTTATGTCAATTTGCTAATACAGTTTTATCCAGTACAGTTTCTTGTTCTGTAAAAATTGCTAACACAAACAATTCCATATATATTTTTTAAACTTTGATAAAAGTCTATAAAATCTAAATTTATTTATTTTTAAATTTCAAAATATTGATCACTCAAAATTATTTATTTGTATATTTTTTATTTTCTTTTTTTAATTTGCTAAATAATTTTAATTAAATATAAATGTAATCAAGCTATAAAGACATATTATTTTGATATTTCTTAACATTATTTACTGGAAAAAGTGCAATTTGTCCACTGTCAAAACCAAAGCCAAATAAAACTGAATGTAATAAAGGAACTCAAGTTTGTTGGAATGGCGAATGTACTGGATCTATTTGCCAAAAATATAACATGGAAGAATGTTTCCTTACAAGTGCTAATGGTGCAAAACCAGAAGAGATGTGTGAAGTGGCTTGTCAGAATATAGGTATTAAAGTATATGAATTCAAAGACTGATACTTTTTATTATTCATTTTTTTAATATTAATATATTGTTTTATAAATTGAAAGGTCAACCAGATTCGTGCAGAAGCACATATAAAATTTCAGCAATGAAAAATATTAGTGGATTGAAATTACAACCAGGATCTCCTTGTAATGATTATCAAGGATATTGTGATGTCTTTCAGAAATGTAGAGCTGTAGATGCAGAAGGACCTTTGGCACGTTTGAAAAATTTATTGTTGAATCAACAGACATTGAAAACTATAAAGGAGTGGATCACAGTAAATACCAAATAATTTATAAATATATTTAAAAATTTCTTATATATAACAAAAATTACATGATGTTATATTTTTTCAGACATATTGGTGGGCTGTAATGTTAATGCTTGTTGGATTAGCAATTTTCATGGGATTTTTCATCAAATGTTGTGCTGTGCATACACCAAGCAGTAACCCAAGAAAAGCTCCAGCTCTCCGTATTACAGACACTTTACGACATCCTGCTGATACACTGCGTAGGAAGGTATTTGTCTTTGCCTGATCATTTGAAGACTACATTAAATTGTTTCAATAATAATTTTATTAAGTATAAAGAAATCATAATTGTAAATAGCATTTTTAAAATAAAAATTATGCAACGATTTAAAGTTAATACAAGTTTTTTTACCTTCAAAATAAAGTTACATAGTTAAATAAAATTATATATTTAAATAACTATTTTATAAATAAAGTTTACTCCTTATATTTTAGCGACATCGTCCACCACCACAACCAGGAATTCCAAGTGGGCCTCCTCCACCCTATCCAGGTCCTCAACCAACAGCACCTCCTGCAAGTAGCATACCAGTTGCAGGGCCTTCTCGTGGTTATGGAGAGGGCCGGGGTCACTACAATAGAAGGGACCGAATTCAAGGACATGGGGATAGAACAAATCCATATGTAGATGACCCATCCTATGCTCCTGCTTATCCCGGTCGAGGAAGTGCCATGGAAATGAGAGTCAAATCACACGCCTGACCCCTGCACTTCACATAGTGAATGTAAAATTGTCCAGTTATATAAAGAACTGTTTTGGATAATATCCAAAATTAAAAAAAAAGCTATGTATAATATTTAAAAAAAATTTTTAAAGGAGTTGGAAAATGCCATTATGTGATTTAAAATTGGTACACAGCAATCTGATTGTAATGAATTCATATCTGCCATCCTGGAAGGAATTAATTAATAAATACAGATAAGTGTCATCAAAATCTGCAATTCTGGAAAAACTTAATAGTGTCTTATAGCAAAGAAAAATGAATATTTAAATGAATGTCATCTTTCAATACTGGTGCTATGGTTTCCATGAACATTATAGTTTTTACAAAACATATTTCTCTCATATTTGAAAGAATAATATCCAATAATTTAAAAAGTTTTCATAAAACTGTGTACAGTAATAAGAAAGGATAAAAATTCTATGCCAAGAAAATTTAAAATAGTTTAGCCTTTCTTTCAAGTCAGTGACAGATAACAGTAATGATTTGGCAATGAAATATAGTTCCTTTCATTTAAATGCTATATAAATTATCTATGAAAATAAACTATCAAAAATGATTTAAATTGTTAAAATGAAGAATATCTATATAAAGTTCTTAAATAATTTTCTTCCAGTTTTAAGAGAGTCACACAGTATAAAGTACCTACTATTTTTGAAGAAAACTAGTCAGTCCTTTACATCATATCTGGCCCCTAAAGAAGTGGCTGAGAACAGGAACTGATTAACATTCCATTAGGTACCTTACTCTCAGTGGCCAGTCACTTGCAGTATGTTTTTTATACAGAAGAAAATTTTGGTATTATTTTATCCTAACTGTGATTATTTAGATGGCCACTTTAGAATTATACCTAGTCAATTATGGATATAGCATAAATAATAATAAAAAAAACTGGCCTTATGGCCCTAATTGTGATAATTTCAACAGTGTGTACCAATCCACCTCAAGTGACCTTCCATGCACTTTATTCACTGTGTACATTGTTTGAAAGGATGGTTGAATGAGCATAATTGTTACATCATCTCTTATTGCTTCAAGAAATATTGAAAGTGCAGTCTCATTGAACCATCATTTTTGAGTTTTCTCTTTATATGGAAAAAAGTTACATTCAAGTCCTGTCCACCATTGTTATTGTCTGTGTGAAAAACAGTAAACATTTTGTTTTAACTGCAAAATAGATACTCCATGTGCGGTTGATCAGAAATCTATAAATGTACTCAAGTATCACTTTTTTAATATTGCATAGGTCCCGCATAGCAATAGGAAATGAAAGTCTGCGTGAAGTTCTTAGCCTTCTGTTTTTTAATTATTTTTTATTGTAAATATTTTTTTGGATTATCAGCTCAAACATCAAGATCTTTCTGATCATTTTAAATCTTACCAATGTTTTGTTAAATGATTTACTAATAGCATTTGCGTAAGAGCTTTTTCTTGCGTGGCTTTATATGATTATACATTATATAATTTTCTAAAATATATTGTCATTATCTTAATTTTAAATTATTTGTGATCAAAATAGATATTAAGGTATATATATATATATAAAAATAAATATATATATTACAGTCAGTTATATTATTATATCAATATTTTAATATGTAATATCTCTTTAATAGGGGAATAAAATTCAAAAAATGTAAATATACTGTATATTACATTGGACATTGTGTTCATATTTGCTAGTAAAGTATTGTATCCAATACTTAATTCTGGTGGTTTTGACAGTCCAGAAATGTACAAAATCGTTTAAAGCCGCTGTTATTAATTATATTTAAATCAGAGTTTAAATTTCAGAATTAAATTTGATTTTATGCATCCATTCAGCCTTCCTTTCACTGGATCATCTACTTCATTATATCTGATGCAAACTTTCAGCCAAGAGGAATAACTATAAATTTTTTTAGACCAATTCAATTAACTGTTGGTTCAATATTTTGTTTTATAATAAAATGTAACAGTCATAGTGTTTGATTTTTCTATTTATTGAAACAGTTTATATATATATATATATTATATAAATTTTTTGTCATTAATAAAAAGACTGCATTTTAAAATGTCTTGATTTTTTTTGTTTTTATACAAAAAAATAGATATATTTACACAGTATATCTCATGAATAATTAGACTGAATTTGTTATTGACACTATAAGTGCTATGTAGTAGGCATTAATATTTTTCAATGAACTGATGATTGAAAATTTCAACAAATTGAACAATGTGTTCAAAAATTATTGACATTTTAAGTTATAGTATTTTGGTGGATATGAAAACATGATAGAGCAGAGAGCAAATATTAAATTTTATTTAAACCTGAGAAAATTGCCGAGCAAACACTTGAAATATTGAGGAAAGTTTATGGCAATAATTTTATGCCCTGTACACAAATATAGTGTTATAAATGCTTCAAAGACAGCCAAGAGGATTTGAATGACGACAAGTAGCAGATGGTCTGAAGTCAGTGAACAATGATGAACTCACGAAGAAATTGCATGAACTCATCACTTTCAATTCAAATGTGACATTGCAAATGATGACAGAGGAATTTGGTTTTGGTAATGATCCGATGCACAAAGTTTTAACTAAAAATTTGGCCAAATCGAAGATCTGTACTCGATTTGTACTACACACGTTAACGGATG
>WUQG02276057.1:0-19840 GCA_011317285.2 Androctonus mauritanicus | reverse complement strand
TAAGTTATGGGTTTGCTTATTACTTCAATTTCTCCAGTCAAAAAAAGGTTGATTTTTTTGATCCGTGTATAAGCCGATCCCCCCACTTCAGAAAATTTTTTTTGGGAAAAAAACCTCTGCTTATACACGAGTATATACAGTATTCATCCAATTTTGATAAAAAATTTTTTAGTGTTCAGAATTGATAATGTTTCAAGATTTTTAGTATGTTTAAGTATTATATGCATAATTAGCTCATTTGAAGGTTATCATCAGGTAGCCAGCCCATCCACAACTTCCTATTTGTTGGCATTAACAGATTTTTGAAATATATGATGATTAAGTTATTTGGAAGGGTACAGACTTTTCTTCTACCCTGTATAATAGTGCAAGTGTCCTCATTTGCCTAATCAGTTCATTTGAATATAATATTAAAGATGGCCATATTATCACATATAATAAAGGAATAAATGTGTGAAGTTCATGTTTCTGTACATGTACGAATTCTTGGGACCAGAAATGCCGCCATTACTATTTTCTCTCGTTGGAATCTTTAATTACGTATTTTAAAAAACTAAATCCCAATTTCATTATAAATTTTGTTTTAAATAATTATAGTTTACTTTCTATTTATGTTTGTTATACTTCTTTTTGTTATTTGACTTCAATTTCTAGCTTTTTTTGATTGAAAAATGTTGGCTGTTCCCCAGCCTGAGGATTGTTTGCATTCAGCATGCTGAGGCAACATAAACATTGCATTTAAATAATATTTTATTTATTTTAGAAATTATAATTAATTTTATTTTAAAATAATAATTATAATTATTATCTATGTTACTGAATCAGTAAATCAACAGTTTTAGTTGCCAGTTTCATGTAAAGAAAATTTCAAAGTTTGGTCTGGAGAAAGAAAGGAAAAAAAAAAGCATTGTATACAAGGATGTGCTAAATAAATAAAAAATCTCAAATTTGACAGATAAGAAGAAAATATTTTTTTTTTAGTATATTTGTCCACTTAGTGGCCAGGAGCTAACTAATAATGTAATAATATAAAATATATTACACCATAAATAAGTTTACTGGTGATTACTGGACTTAAAAATGCAATGAGTTAATAAGTAATAATTATTAAAAAATCTTGGATGCTTAAGCCCTCCTGAGCTTTTTCTTAATATCAGCTCATCAGTTTAAGTTTTTGAAAAGATCTGAGAGTTTCAGCAATTCTAAATTGAATGATCTTATGTAATTTCTTGTTTGTTCTATGAATATACTTCATTATACAATTGTTACTATTGTGTCTAAGGAGAATACTATATACATCTCTGTTCAAAATAATTTTTGTTCCTTTGTTGGGATTCTAACAAAATTGAAATTTCTTTGGGAAAATTGAACAATCCCAATGAAATTCCAATTTCATTGGGATTTCTTTGTTGGGATTTGGATTCTAACAAAATATTAGAATCCCATTGCCATCTCAAGATTTACACTTAAAGAAGCACCAAATGGCTGTGACAAGCCATTTGGTGCTGCTTTAAATATAAGTCTTGAGATGGCTTTACATTCTTCATCATTGGATTGTTGTTCTGTATCTAGGTTCAAAACTTGCTTAATTATCTCATCATTCGATATTTCTTATGTACCTATGATGATCTCATCTATATCCAAGAAATCCTGAAAAGTCAGATTTTCAGGCCTTGTGGGACCTGTGACAAAGTTCTTGTAGTAAGGCTTCATCAGTATTGTGATTACTATCTGAGATTTCTTCTGCAACCACATCATCATTAATGATCTTTGCATGATGAAAAGTTAGCAATTGTTATTTAAAAGATGCCATTCCACACACTAACTGATAAATGCATTGCACTGAGTAAATCGCTCTCATAGTTTTTCTATGTTTAAAGTTAAAAACAATTCTTTTTAAAAGCATTCAATGATATTTTCTTTTGAAACATTGGATTATGCCCTGATCCATAGACTGCAAAACAGAAGTAATGTTTGGTAGAAGAAACTCAACCCAGATTGCCTTCAGCAGTGATTTCAACACGAGAAGTACAATTATCCACTAGTAGGAGAATTTTGTGTTTTTAAAAAAATTTTGATCCAGTACTCTTGATCATTTTTTGTAAATGACATCCATCACCCATGCATTTTTGTTTGCATAAATACACAGCAGGGAGTTTTTCACATTCTTAAAACATCTTGCTTTTGATATTTCCCTATAAATATAAGAGGGCTTTTCTGAGCTGGACATGTTGGCTCCCATCAAAACTGTAATTCTTTGTTTAGCTTTCTTCCCAGTACCACATGGATCACCTCTGAAACTCAATGTTTTGTCTGGCAGCACTTTAAAAAATAAACTGGTCTCATCCTTATTAAAAACATTTTCTGATGAATATTTGGAAAATAAAGCTTTCAACCTTTCTTCCTTCTACTTGTTTGTGGTGACTGTGTCAACTGTGGCACTTTCACCATACACTTTACAGAAAGTCAAGCCATGACATGACTCAAATTTTTGCAGCCAACTGTCCAATCCCTTGAAATCATTCAATTAGAGTCTCAACATGAAAATTCCTGCTTGTTCTTTGAATAGGTTGCCATCAATGGCTATATTGTTGTCTCTCATTTTCCTGAGCCAATCAATCATCATCTTCTGCAACTCTGGATACTTTGCTTTACAAAAATACTTCCAGGAAGATGTTCTGCCATTATCGTGATCAATGATTTTATCTGTAGCTTTGATAATTGTAGACAGAAAATTCTTTGGTATTCCAAACTTTTTTGTGATTTCTGTCTTGGTTAGGAAACTTTCATCAATTTCCTTCAAAATCTGTTTTTGACATCTACAGGTAAACAAACTCATTTCTTTTTATGCAACATTATTTGAAGGATGAAATCTCACACCAAAAATGAAAGCAAAATTTCGAAAACAAAATCAAAAACGAGATCATCCACTTTATTGCAGGGGTGCTCCTTTGCAATAAAGTGATGATCCTATTTTCAGTTTCATTTCCCAGGCCACTTCCATTCATTCATTATGGGGAGAACTACTTTTCTGACTTGTGATATCTGCAGATAAATAATAAATGAAAGAAAAGTGACACAACTGAGTTTGTCATATGTTAATTTTAATTCTATTTTACGAACTGAAAATGTACATTTTCAGTTCGTAAAATAGAATTAAAATTAGCATTAGTCCTAAGGGATAATTTTTGGGACCAGCAGATTAGTTTATAAAAACATGTCAGTTTGTAAATTGGAGGTTTGTAAAAATGGGAATCCACTGTATTACTTAAAACATTATATATAGTTGAATTTAATGTTTTTAAATTCAATGTAAGAGCTAGATTTTGAGTTATGAACAAATTATACTTGTAACTGCAAAAACACTTATATATTACATATATTTTTCAAATATTTGGAGGAGGTTATATTTGAGAGGCTGATTATTTAGCCCACGAATCTGCCACTGGTTACTTTAATAATTACAATAAAAAATTTCTATTATCTAATAGATGCTAAATGTTTAAATTTTTATATACTAATAATTATATAATATAAATTTTTTTATTAAATTTTGAAAAATCTTTTTTCTAAAACATTCCATAATATAAAAGGAAGAAAAATAAGATAAATTTACTTCTATAAATTCTATGTATTCTTTATAATCCATTTTTGGTGGTATGCAATATATTTCAGATGAAGACAATCTAAATGAAAAAATAACAACATATTTCTATTTCATATGTTATGAACAGTAAATATAAATTACAATATTAGTGTTTAATATTAATTCTATTTCTTATAAAGCATATTTAAAATAAATCCTATATATGAAATCATTTTTTTCTTTTAATATAATGATAAAAATAAAGAATATCATTATATTATTTTTTTATATATACAATTATTAAAGAAATAAATAAAAATAGAATAAAAAATAGAATTGAATATAAAGCTAGCTTTAAAAAATTATCAAAAAAAATTTCTAATCGATTCTAATTGATTTCTAACTTGATTAAATTTTTACATATTATTTTAAATATAGAATTTATAGACAACATATAATTTATTATTATAAAAAATATTACTTGTGTTTCGGATTGGTTATTATATCTTTATTACAGAAATCTTCTAGAATAGTTAGCAGACAACGTCGATCCCATTCATCTGTTACTTTACCACCATAATTACATTCACCAGTCAAATAAAACAAAGCTTTAAATGGTACTTTATTATATTCTTTCATAAATATTTTTAATTGTAACAATGAGATTCTTAAATCAGATTCATCAAAATCATAAGGAATATTCCATCCAATTGGACCAAATTTTCTTCTTTCTTGAACAATTGCATGGAAAAAGCATAAACTAAACACTAATTTTTCAAAATCCTGAAAATTGTAAATTTTAAATTAAAATTTTATGTTGAATAATAATATAATATCATACAAATTTTAAAAAGCAAAAGAAAAAGAATATTTATAGAGTTATTCAGTTAAATAAATTTTTTTTTTTATAGAGATGATCATGTAATGATTCTTTAAACAGTCATATTGTTATTAGCAGGCTCACTCCTAACATTTGTGGAACTCTGGGCAAGAGCACAAATGCAGGCCAATATGGCATATAAAGTGGATCCTCATTTAACATTGCCTCACTTAATGTCATTTCGATATCATGTCATCAACAAAACCAAATTAATTAATTTAAAAATCAAAAAGTTTAAGGCAACAAAATCTTGTTTTCTTACATATACCTCCATATTAGAAAGAAAATGAAATGGAAATTTATAATTATAGAAAACAAGATAACTGTATTTTATATGAGCACTGACTCAAGTATATAATATTGTCTATGAGCAATATATTAATTAAACTATATAGCTCACAGGACATTCGACTGGACTGACTGGACAAAAATGCTTTAGTTTTCTATTCAGAAGATCTGGGATCAAATTAGGAATTCACCTGTGGAAAATTCATATGCTAAATCAATGGAGTATTTTGTTTATTCAATGTCACAATTTCCAGGAACTTAACTCTGACATTAGACAAGGACCCACTGTATCTAAATGTTTAAAAGTTATAAATCAAATTACAGACTGTTAAATAAATGTTCTCTCTTCTTACCTTGATAATATCTTCCTAATGACAAAATTAAAAAATGAGTGAAGATATGGTTTTTACATGATTGAAAGTTGGCAAAATATCAAAGAAACTGAAATTAATTATTATTGAGTATGGGTGATGTTCTGTTGATGGACTGGAAGTGTTTGAATGAATAATAAATACATATACATAACTCATAAATTATTATATATTTGTTCCATACAACTTACTTTCTTGTCTTCTTTTCACAAAACCATTAATTATGCTGTTATAATCAATATTTTCACATAACTTGTTTTCTATTGACAGTAATACCAAATTAGATAATATTTCTTGAATCACTATAATTTTAAGATAGTCTTTTATTATTGTATATACTTTTGTATAACCCAAGAAATTTTTATAAAAATAAAATTCTAGAGAAAAGGAGTTGACTTTACATAGAGGCAGTCAAAAACTGAAAAATTTTTCATAAGACGGTAAAATTTATTGGCACAGTCATGTTGCATTCTCTTTGTGTCTTTGCACTAGCCATGCAATCTATCATATTTATTCCCAACAGAGATCATCATCTTACAAATTATTATATAAAATATGTTCTCTCCTTCTACTTTGACAATCCTTTCATAATGATAAAATCCAAAAATATGTATAAAGCTATGAAGACATACCACAAGATGTCTTCCTGTCAGGCCATATAAATATAACATGAATCATTGATTTTCAAGCATCAAAAACTATTATTAGGAGAGCACACTATATGAAAAGCTCGGACACATATTCAATAATTTTTGCTCTAATTTTCCCCCACTACACACAGATCAAAATTGAGAATTACACAGCTCTGTCCTCCCATTATTAATAGAAATTCATTTATTAGGTTATGTTCAAGATGAATGTTTTAGTGTTCAAATATTTCTTGATAGATTTATGTCTTTGTTTGAATTGTACCTATAAGAATATCTTCCTCCTTGATTTTTCTATTAACCACTTGTGCAATAACCCTTAATTGATCTTGGTCACTTTATAATTTACTGTCCGCCAATCTTAATAAAAGAATTTTTCTGTATTATATATAGTAGTCTGTCACATTCAGGCTCATTGGCATGACTGAGCCATGGGAATGAATATTCATATATTCAATTACTTTTATGCTAATTATCTTAAATATAATCATCTTTTTAATAAATACAGAACAGTTTTCATGGTCAATAGGAGAGAGTCATAAGAGCTAAATATGGTAATAGTCCTGTATATACAGAACACACGGCAACTTTAGTGAAATAAAATTATGCTAACACTATTCAATAACTTTACTGTCACAATAACATTACAATGGTGGAACTAACCATAAGAATGTAACTCCAACTTATGATACTAAGTCTATGGATTTTTAGGTTTCAATTAACATCATTTCAGTCAGTCACAATTTTCTGGAGCATAACCTCAACATTAAATCATTAAATGGGACTGACTATGTATATATAAAATATTTATATAAAGTACTATACTATACTTATATGTATAATATAGTTACTGTATATGAAATAAAAAATTTTTAACTACATTATATATACTATTATTATATATCAATATTCTATCTTTCTGAATGTATAAAAAAACTAAATAAATTGTTAATTTACTATTTTTAATTTTATTTATTCATTTTCTTAATATTAATAAAATATTTATGGTTATTTAATTTAATAATATATTATAAATTTTTGCAAATAGTTATACAGTACCTTTTCTTTTTCTTTTAATTCTGATGTGAAAAATTCTTCATTATTAATTGGATCATTTAAATAGGACTGTAATATGTTTTGACGCAAACTATTTGGACTATCGCATGTCATTTTAATACTGTTTTGTAAAATTGAATCTGAAAACTACATAAAAAATAAAAACAAATATGAATATTGGAATTTTTATTTTGACATCATTTTGTAAAAATTCAACTAGAATATTCATTATAAAATAAAATTGAATGTCTATGCAAACTACAGCTAGTTCTCGACTTACGATCACAATCGGTTCTGACAGACCGGTCGTAACACGATTTGGTCGTAAGTTGAGTAGGCTATATGTACACTGTACAATAATGTGAATTCATGTTATAAATTCACATTATCGACTTCATATTCGACTTTATGATTGTGGTCGTAAAATCGAATGGTCATAAGTTGCATAGGTCGTAAGTCGAGAATAGCTGTATCTAGTCAATACAATTTATACAATGCAAATGATGCAAATACAAAACTGCTATACCTATAGAAGTACAGCAATTTTGAATTTGCATCATTTCAATTTATTCTGGTTTAATATAACATCACTCACAAATAAGAGAAATTTCTATCCAATACAATCTTTTAAACTGAATACTTCAAACCTTGTCAATGTTTTTTCATTGGCAATAAAAAGATTGCAGAAATTTGATAGCAATCATTTTAAAATCTCCCATTCTCTAAATGTCTCAACATTTTCAAGTTAAGAAAATCATTTCCAATTTATTTAATTATTTAAAAATTACAAAATTTGTATTAAATATTATTAAAACTATGCTTTTAGTCTATATTTTTGATATAATATCTTATTCGGGAAAAAATTCAAAATTTTTCTACCGTTAAATAAAACTGCTGTAACTATTTAATTCAAATAATTATGATATTTTATATTAATAAAATTATCAAATAAAATACAAGTAGTTTTGGTTTATGAGTTTTTACTTAACAAGTTCCCAGGTTTACAAAATTTTTTCAAATTATGAAATATCAAAAAATTGAAAATATGAATCTTAATTACAATAAATAAATGCTAAATATTCGTAAAAAATCATTTCAAACCATATATATAGTTGTACAATACAGTACAACTAGTTTATACCAAAAATTCCATTTTCTGCTATGATACTGGAAAAATCAAAATGATAGCCAAAAAGCAAAAATAGTGGACCCTCTAATTTTTCTGGGCAAATTATGTAAATAACTTCCATTCCTGATTTCTGCCTAAGACAGTAATTCATTTATTTAAAAGATTATCTATTTATCTGTTAATAATAATAATAATGATGAAAAATAAAAATTCTTTATTTATATGGCAAATAATTTCTTTATTATTATAATTTGCTTGATTTTAAAGGGTATATTTTCTTTTTCTTTACATAGATAAATCATTACTTAATCATAAACTACTGATTCTGTTGGCCTTTTTTTATTATTATTGTGGACAAATTGGATTGCTGAGATTGGAACTCCTAATTTTAACATTATGTCTATGAGACATTGATTCTTGATTTACAAGTTCTTATTTTATGAGTAATTTCAAACTCAAATTGACTTGTAAAAGTGAGAATTTACTTGTATATACAATTTTCACAAAAAATAATTACATGGATTAATGTGTAAATATCATAAATAAATTCCAGAGTAATAAAAACTGACAGTAGCATACTGTTGTAATTAAATTAAAATGCCATTCCACGTATATTAAAAGATTTTTATTGTTTGAAATGATATTATAGGAAAATACAAAGTAAATAATTACCTACTATATATACTAATATATAAGTTAAAAAAATTTATAAAAACCAAAGTTTTGTAAAAATATACATAAGTCCATTAGAAATAAAACTATTTCATAAAATTTGTAAGATCATCAGCATAATTGCAGCATGTTTTGTTGCACCTTTATGTGCAATTGTGTGCTGATTGGCATTCCACAAATACCAATTGTGGGAAAATTTCTTTTGCACATTTTTGGTTTTGATTCTATGTCTTTTAATTCACTTTGTTATTAATGTTTCTATTTAAATTTAGAAATGATGAAAAGTATTATTTAAAACTTTTTGCCAAACAAACATTTCAATAAAACTGAAAAACTACAGTATATAATCTTAAAATTATTACCAAAAATAATAATATATAAGTATTTTCCAACTTATTCAACCTCAGTAAATTTAACCTTACATAAAAAGTTTACCAAATTTTTTTATTTTTTTGAGATCTATGGTATAAAAATTTATTGCATTTGCAAGATACAAGTCAAATATGTAAGTTTACAACATTTTAAAGATCATATTATTTTACTTATTTATGTTTTGGATATTGTTTGTTGATCTTATTACTGATATGATATTGTATCCTGCAATGTTGTCTTGCTTTCATTCAGAGAGCAATATAGTGCTATAATGTGATTTAGATGCAATCATAGTAGCCCACTAACTCCAATATTTTTTACTTTGGAATTTTTGTTAAAAATTCATTTTTCTGACTTCCATAAAATCAAAAATTATATAAAATCTTTTGATCCCAATTATTTGTGGAAGTCAGAGAATACTTATAATCTTTTACAGTTAATAAAATTGATAAAGAGATAAGACCAATTAAAAAAAGAGCATCTATATACTAGATATCTTTGAACATCTTGGATTATTTTCTAATTTTCTAAGATGTAATTAAATCACTCAAAAAAATCCATCTTGTTGACATCATATTTAGCAAGTACAACAATGTTGTAAAAACATTTTAAATAGACTATTCTAGACAAAAAAACTTTAGTCATCTAAACAAATCAGCAAGCATTGTTAAATGATGATGACAGAAATTTTATTGAAGAAAGTGGAACATTTTTAAGAAAGTTTGCAGTAAATGATTGTTAACATTAAAGGTATAGACAATTTTCCTGTTCCATGGAAGCATCCGATCAGACATTTGGTTAATAAAGATACTTAGACATTTGTGTTAATTGTTTTTTTTCAATCTGGTTAAGATGACTGAAAATTTATATATTACATAACTAAATATAATTTGCTTCTCAAATACCAAAAACCAGCACTATAAGCAAGTAATTCGTACAGTCTTTATTTCCATAAAATGTTTTCAGACTTATCTCAGTCCCTCTTCAGTACCTCTGTCTTTTACAAATATAAAATTTGGAACATAACTTAATTTCAAACAGAATTCTTAGACGTTACACGTTTCTTGTTATTTGAATTTAAATGTTTGTAATAATTTAAACTATGTAACTACGGTAACATAACATAAACATCAATTAATTTATATATTCTTCCTCTCAGTTTGTAGTGTTCTATAATGCATTATGCCCCTTTGCTTTTTTCCTCTGAACACTATCATTATTATATTTTTCCAAATTAATGAAATTCAAATATGTGTTTATAATGATGCTTCCATAACTTTGTAAGGGAAAAAGCATATCTATCCTTCTCATTTCTGTGGTCTGTTTCTATGATTATTATGTCAATCATAGAATTTTTAATTGTTATTTTGTGCATTATTAATGATTGGTGAAGGTTTCAAAGTATTTTAATAAAGCACTCGTTAGTTTGTATAAGTTTTGTGTTCTATAAATTTATTTTGCTAATACTGAATTAGAAAATGTTTTAATCAATTTTAAAGCATTAATAATTTAAAATTAGTTAGAAAAATTTTATAATTTAGAAAGAGATAGTGTCTATCTCATTCTAGCTTAGAAATAAATATTACTTTTCTTGATTAGAAAAATTTTCTAATATAGAGAGGATAATGTTTATTTAGAATCAAAAATTTTTTGAATCTAAATAAACACTATCCTCTCTAATATTAATTTTTTATTTGTTTATTTTCTCATATTTCTTCCCAATTATGATAATTTCCTCTTTATTTTATTCCTAGTTCTGAAAGTCAGTCATTTTTACTATTTTTCTTTTGCAACTGCATAACCCCTCATTTTTCTTTACTCTAATCATATATTATTTTTTCTCATTTCTTCCTATTAACCATCTATTTTCTCTATCATAATAATACTATTAATTCCTTAGTTTCTACATGTATAATTGTTTGTTTTACTAAATTTCCTTCCTTACTAAATTTTTTACTAAATTTCCTTTGTTTTACTAAATGATTCATAGATTTGAGTATAGAGTAGATTGTGCAATAAAAGAAGCAGTTTTTTCGATATCAAGATAAATTTCCTTCCTTCCACATATTCTCCCTTATCCATTTGTTCTACTTTCCTGTTTGATAGGGTCTTCCTAATCACTACTGCTGATCAAATATCATTCCATGTCATTCTGTTTCATCATCAACTTAAAGATGTCTCTCTATATCGATACTAAAAGTACTTGTTACTTGTATAATTATATGCAAATTATTTGCACTATTAAAGCTCAGTTGATTTAGTATCATCATTTATTATGTCCTTATTTTATTCTATTAAGCATGATGAATACCAATATGCCAATTTAGTATTTCAAAATAATGACTTATAATATATATTATATTGATATTATATTACAATTTAAGATAATATTAATGATTACTTTATCTGAAGGATATGTTGTTAACCATAATCTGAAGTCTTTATGAGTATTTTCATATGTTAATGATTCACAGATTTGTTCAAGTGAAGTCATCCAGGAAGCAGCTAAATGACAATTTTGAAGAAGGATCCAAGAACCTTTATTCTGAGCTCTTTCAATGATTTTTTCAGCTTTAAATCCCTGAAAAATGATAATTATGAATTATTAATTATTATTTATAATAAAATTAAATTTAGTTATTAATTTCATTAGCACAGATGCTATCTAGATAGTTAACAAATAACAGTTGAACAAAACACAGAAAATAATGTTTTCTTTTTAGTTTTCTAACTACTGGTATGTGTCATATCAAAATTAAAAATGTGCACTATCAGTCAGACTTGTCAATCTGCAACTATTGCATCAACTATCTGTACACAATCTTTATAATAATTCAGACTGACAATTAAAAAATAACTAATCATTATTTTTTAGTTGGATTAATATTTTTAATTATTAACAAATGCTATATTATTTCAATAAAATTATTTTGCATGTTTTATACTAATTTTGTTGTTGCTTCCAGATATTTTTTAGAAAATACTTTATTTAAGTCCATGATACACGCAAAAGAAATTTTATAATTTTTCATTTTGGATTTTCTAGATAGTTCTGTAAAAAATTAAATCAATTTATTAAATCAATTAAATAATCCCAAAACAAGCACAGTGTGTTCCTATTGTGCATAACAACAGAAAAACTTATTTAAAGAAAATGTAAATTTGTCTCACTGCACAGTAATAAATTAGTTTAATATATTTTCAATTCTCTTTACTTGTTTTTTCATGTTATTAAGTGCAATACATTAATAATATCAGCATTTTCCAGTATTTCATATGCATGTATTAGCCTATTGAGGGCCATATTATTTATAATTATATCATAATTTCTGACAAATGATAACATTAATATTTCTTTATAGGATTATTTTCTAATGAACTACATGCATATATTTAAGAATTTCTCTAAGCTTCCAATAGACTATAAAAATATTTACACTCATTTGATACTGTATAATTTTGTAACATCAATGATTTATCTCTTGTGATTTTTCTGAGAATGATTACAATCAAGGACTTTCAAAAAAAATGAGAAATCTGGGGCAACTAATATTTTTGAGGCCCTTCAAAAAAAAAAAAAAAGACAAATTGACTGTAAATTCTACTTCAAGCATTAAAAAGCAGATGTAGGATTAAAATTCACTTTAATATGAACGTTTTTGATGCTGATTGCATCATCTTCAGGTAAACACAAATACACAAAATTGTATTTGTGTTTACCTGAAGATGATGCAATCAGCATTGAAAACATTCATATTAAAGTGAATTTTAGTCCTACGTCTGCTTTTTAGTGCTTGAAATAGAATTTACAGTTATAGTAATAATAATATTTTTTGGTAATATTATGACAAATATATTCACTATATATTTTGACAAATATATAGTGATAAGTGTACAAGAAAAATGAAAACATTGATAAAGAACTTTAAGTTTTAATGAACAGTGAAGCTTGAACAGTATAAAAATATACAAATATATTTTTATGCTATTCAAGCTTCACTGTTTGTTGAACTACTATTGAATTATAAATTGAAGACTCTAAAATTGTGAAGCCTAGGGCAGCTATCCCTCTTGCACCTCTCTCTGATAACCACTGATTACAATTAGTTGCATTTAACGTTTGTGATGAATTCTTTTAATGTTATTGTCACATGCTATTATTTTATGATGATGTATACTTGTATAAGTTAGAAGTGTAATTTGAATGTTTTTGTGTGATCATTATGAACAAGAGTTTTCATTTTGGAAATTACAACCCATTAAAACAAAGATGATAAAAATGTGATTATCATCATTGTTTTAATTTTATCATTATATTACTTTAGAAAAAATGATCACCTGCAAAGTGAAAAGTGATTACCTGGAAATTACTGATAATATTAAAATATTCCTGTAATAATGATTTTTATATCATTAAATATAAGGCAATAGTATTCTGACAAATTTGTCAAAAGAAGATTGTAGTTTTCAAAGAATATAATACTGCCTATTATTATGAACTATGTAAATGTGGGAGAAGAAAGTCGATACTACAGTGATCATAAGGTGGATATAAAACTTTGAAGTATCAACTATACTTGCAATGTTTGAGATTGAGGCATCCAACCTGATGCCTGTGGACTAAAGTTCAATCCAGGAGTCATCAATATGATAACCAGGTACAAACTTTTGCCCAAGATGTCAGATCTGTGGTCAGGAACTCTATGAAAAAACACAATTAGTAGAAATAAATATGATGTCAATTATTTACAACTAGAAGAATAGTCCTCCTTCCATACAGTAGGACAATATTATTATTTTTAATTGAGTTCTTTTCATTATACAATCAACAATACAAATGGTGATAACAGCACAGGATGACCAATACATACCAAGAAAGGAAGAACTAACAAACAGATGAAGACAAACAACATTTATATGGACAGATGATTTACATAAAGTTGTGATGAACCAATGGTGGTTAGGTGGCACATTATTTCTGCTTCCTGGCTCGCTATTTAGGAAACTTCCCACTGGCAGCAAATGACATTGAGACAGGATGTAACTTAAGGCATAATATTAATTATTCTATTAAATGAAATAAATGTTCTTTTTAATTAAGAATAAAGCATTTTCTTTTGAATATTGTATTTGCCTAATTTGTTTCTTTTGGTGAGAATGCACAGAAAGAAATAAATCAGACAAATTAGACATTTTCTTTTTGTGTCAACATTTCAAGAAAGACATTAAGACAAAAATCAACTTCTAAAAAAAATTTATTCTAAAATAACATAGTCATATAGATATGCTATTTTAAAATATATTTTTTTAAGAAGCTTATCTTCCTTGTAGTATCCTTATGGTCATTGCAGTCACCACTCCAAGTATATTTGATACTTAAAGTTTTCAACTCAATCTATATAATATGATTTCTACATTAATCAGATGAGAAAAAACAAAATAAATTCACTAAATGTGATCCAGAATAGTTTTTGCTGAAAAATATAAACCAAAGTTTTGAGGCAATAATCAAAATAAATTTGTGATATCCAAACCTATATATCAAATAAAGAAAACTATTATCTGATAGAGAGTTTAAAAAAGACTATTTGAGCCTATTATATTAATTACATATTTTAGCAAGATTTATATTCTCATAAGAAATAGCTTGGATTAAGTGAAAAACATTGAAACTTAAAAAAATTAAAGTAATTTGTACAAAATAAAGAATAACAGTTTTTCACAGAAGACTATTACCAGAAGAGGAGATGATCTTTCACTCAATAATGAAATTTTATTGATTCATTCATCCATCAGTAAAAGTGCATATTTGAGTGAAATACCTGAAATAACAATCAATATCTCTAAATGAAATCATTCAAATTTTTGAAATCATTGAGGAATATTTCTCAACTTATGAACAATGAAAAGAATCAGTTATTAAATAAATAAAGAAAAGACCATGATTAAATTTAACTTTTCAGAAGTCACACTTATAATCAATTGTGGTCTAAAATAATTAATAGAATATTTGGATATCTCATTTTAAAAAGTTAATACTGAAATCATATTTTACTAAAAAAATATGCATTATTTTCAAAATGTTAAATTAAAAGGATATTCAAATTTATAAGTTAACATAGATGTTCCTTTTATTACAACCATAATATATTTGTAAGATTCCTCCAAAAACTAAAAGTTATCTTATACTGAATGCTGAGATACCAAACTCACAATATATACTGTATTGCATAATATATAACAGAGTGAATCAGCAGAAATATAAAGTTTGAGTTTCTGAAATAAATGTCCAATTATAAGAAAAGTATTTTTGACAAAGCCTTTACCATTTTTTAATATTGTCCTAATATGCTAAATAACTACAAAGTTTTGTGATAAGTTTACACCTAACCATTCACTATTGTAATATTTTAAATTTTTGTACTTTTCAAAAATTTGACTAAAATAAATTAGTATTTTCAATAAATAAAATGGTATGTTTATATGAATAATGGCTTGTAACTTAAGAAATACCAATAATATAATTTAAAAAATTAAAATTAATTAAATATCTTTAATTTTACATTTAAATTATTATATTTTCATAAAAAGTAAATAACTTGGAAAATTTTCATATATATAATAAACTGTAATTTTATCATATTGGATGAAATGTTATAAAAAATTGTTTTTAAATACAAACATTGAACAGTGGATTATCTATGATATCAGATCCAGCAAAACATTGTTTACAACTAGCTAGATATAATTAATTGAAACATGTAACAAATTTTCAGCATAAATGATCTTAAGCATGTTTGAGAATTAAAACTATTAATATAATATATATATATACACTTACTTGACCTTGACCAAGAGAAACAGTTTCAAAATTTTCATTTTGAATTCCTTTCTTTTTAGCAAATTTCTGTAAAGTTGTTAAAGGATCAAATCCAAGTGATAAAATAAACATAAGTGGCATAATTTGTGTAGAATTTTTGTAACATTTTTCTAAATCAAAGGATGGTGGATACACAAACTTTTCCCCCATACAACTTTTAATAAATTTTGTTACCATTTGTATTATCTAAAATTTAAAAATATAATTTATTAATATAAACTGTTTATTAAATAAATTTTAAAATTAGATATTTGATCATTACTAATATTAGAATGTAGGCATTCATCATTATAAATTATAAATTTTCTGTATAAAATACCATTTCCAATATATAAAATTAGAAAACAAAAAATGCACAGATTAAAAATTCAGAATTGTAATTTACCAGAGCCAGCTCAAGGGAGTAGCCAACATTGGTTAAATACATGCCATAGGGGTCAAAACTTAAGGATACCAGACAAAAATAGAATTGCGGTTTTATCATTTGATGCTAGTTTAACTTCAATTGTTAAATTTATTAAAGTTATCACAAAATCTCGAGCCACAAGAAATTCACAAAGCATTTTAAACAGGAAAAACAACAAACTTATTATTAGTTAGAATGCTTTGTGGATTCTTTTTATTTCTTATAAACCTTGAACCAATCTGAAATTACAAAAAACAAAGTTTTTTGCAAATTATATCAATAGTATTAATTATTGTAATTAGAGTTGTGCTTGAGCTCAATTCGAGCAACTCGAACGGATGATGTCAAAACTCGAGAAAGTTTGAGTTGCCTTCCATCTAGCGGAACTTTCTTCTTAACATGCGTTAGTTTAATATTTAAATTATCAAACTTTAATAATATAACAAACAGTGACTAATCTGAACTGTCAAAGTCATTATCGCAATTCATATAATAATTAAATAATAAGGATTAATAAAACAGTTAAAGCAAATAAATTTTATTATATAATTAAATTTACATTCTTTTTCCGCCAGTCGGTGCATAGTCGCACTAAAAAGTTCAAACAATATTGAACTTCGTATTATCTTGAAATATCTTGAACTAGTTCAAACTGAAGTATCGTTTGCCCATCACTAATTGTAATATAATTAATATTATTGATACCTATGCAAAAAAATTTATACAAATTAAAATATATATCAAAATGAAAATTCTATTTCTCTTTGTAGTATTATTAAAGATCTTCACTGTAGAACTAAATTCTATTGGATATCTTCTAATTTACCAAAAACTAATTATTGTATTATTATATTATATTGTATACATTTTGATCTTTTCAAACATTTGATATTGGTAATTCTTTATAAATATTAAATAATGACTACACACAAAATTTTGGATTCAAGTATGAGTCAAATTTTGCCAAAATATTAAGTTTTCAAGTTGAGTTTGAATTGCATATTTAATAACTATTAGTTATATTCAATATAATGTACTAATTAGGACCAGAAAAGCTGTATATTAAGTGGATATGGGAATTATATTATAAAAGCTTAGATGGTTCAAGACTAACGATAGACGTAGATATCTAAACCTAATTTGTTGAAAAATCAAATATATCTCAACTGTTTCACAGCACTAAACATTGCTTTATTTCTATTTTATTTTCATTTTAATTAATTCCATACATACTTCTATTATAAACTGATCTGTATTTATGCCAACTCATGATTTCACAGTTTAAAAATTAGAAAAAATTTGAAATCTTTTATAAGACATCTTAGATTTTATCACAGAAACATTTTTTCTATTGATAACAGATGAATTTAAAAATTTATAATGTGCAAAAAGTCATTTTATGCTGTCAAAACTAAACATTTTTGAATTAAATAGTTTGGTTTTTATAGAAAAACCAAACTATTTAACTTAAAAATGTTTTGAGCTTATTCACTTCTTTTCAATCGACAAAAAATTATAAATACAGTAGACTCCAATTATCTGGGATGTGGATTAATCAAGGATAATCCACAATCTGGAAGTGATGATTAATTACTGATGTTTTTATCTTAGATCCACTATCAGAAAGATTTTTAAATGCCCAGATTAATTTTTTTATTATATCTTAAATAATTGGTAATAAAAATTATAATAAAATTAAAATTACAAATATTTTCATAATTTCTTGCTGCAAATAAACAAATTCTTTTGTTTCCTTTTCCAATAAATTATAGAAATTGGATTTTTACATATGTAGACAATTTTTTTATTTATTTTTGTTAATATTAAACGCATACTATCTATAATTCTAATTTTTGATATTTTGCAGATTATCCAGATTTATTTCCCATTATCCCAATTAATTACGAGCATACTGTACAAAGTTACACATAAATTGGAATGAGAATACAGTACTTTAGAACAAGAAAATTAAAAATTAATATTTTAAATAAGTTTATTCTTCATAGAAATCCATAAAACAAAAACCAAAAATGCAACATAACTACATGACACATCAAAAAGGAAAGCTATATAAAGTTATAAGGAAAAAAGTATTAAATAATTTTTTGTGAATGTAAGTTACATTACTATAACATGCAGCAAAATTCAACAAAATGGTAACAGTTAATTCATTTTGGTTTCCATTATACAAACTTCTACAAAAAATAAACTTACCGGTATTTAAGATTTTAATTTTTTGTTTCTAAAGCATTAAACATTCTTATTCCAATTTATGTATAACTTTGTATTTATAATTTTTGTCAACCAGAGACCTGAATAAGCCCAAAATGTTTTTGAACTAAATAGTTTGGTTTTTCTATAAAATTTATCCTGCTGAAGATTATTTTTTTTTACATGAATATAACATTCCTTGAAATAAATAGATAATTTCTTTTATAATTCTAAAACTTTTCCAAATCTAGTTCATACTGGAATAAATACGACTACTTTAAACAAAATGTTTATAGCATTGAAATATCAGGACAAATGCAAAGAGAAAACTGGATAAAGTGCATGATACAGTTGTATCACATCACATCCAGTTTCTCTACAATATGATCTTACTGAAGTTGTTTGTTCAGCAAAAATATTGAAGACATATTAAAAGTTTCTGTCATTTCCAAATCTCAATAAAAATATTTAACAAAATTTAAATGATAAAAAATCAGAAACAAAACATTCAAGAAAAATTTTTTTGCAATTGATGGGAATGAAAACTGATTTTATAATACTTATCCGAATTCTGATATCCAAAATTCCAGATATTGGATAACAGATAATTAGCCTGATACTTATATACAGGAATATCTCACAATTACAGAAATTATATTCCAGATCTCATTGTAAAGAAAATTTTGCTGTAAAGTGAATCACAACCTTTTTTTCATTTGCTAGTGCATATAAAAGTGTAAAAACATATTCACACTATTATCTATTAAGTGCCAATAGCACTAGGCTTAAAAACTCAGCTAGATGGCCACTTGGTAAACCATTCGCTTACAACCTTGGAGGATCCAAATTCAATTCCAGGTCTCATATCTCTAGTTTTTTAGAACTGAAAAATCTTTTTAATAGCAAAGCATTGTAAAGCAAAGCACTGTAATGCAAATTCTGTCTGTAATTATTGTTAAATATTACATGAAAAAATAATAATGATGATGAAATAAATGAAAAGCATTTCTTATAAATCTGTAATTAAGAAGCAATAAAAAATGCTATATTAGAAACAAAATCAGATGCTTACAGAAAATAAAAATCTATTATTATTACAATATCAATATCATGCTCATATAAATTATCATAATCTTGATAAAAATAGCTAATTTCATATTTAAAATGAGAAATTTTTATATCGGAAAAACTGCTTCTTTTAATTGCACAATCTACTCTATACTTAAATAAAGCACTCGTTGCAGTAAATGTTCATTAGCGATCTATAACCGTAGAACTGCCTGCGTAAATGGCTACCGTTTTACGCAATGTACGTAAATTTTTACGTAAGTTTTTAAATTAT
>WUQG02275946.1:0-19841 GCA_011317285.2 Androctonus mauritanicus | reverse complement strand
AGAGAAAGTTGTTGTTTTTTTGTTTTTACACATAGGTCTGCTCATTGGTGCTGTCTTTGAAGAGTTTTATTAGTGTTCCATCAATATTGGCAAGTGACTTCTATATATATCATACAGTACAGTATATACATAATTTTTAATTTTTATATAATATTCAATTATTAAAATTGTTAATTAACACACAGTAATTTATAAACAATGAAAAAATAATAAATCATTAGTCATGTTACTGTTTTAATAAATTATTTTCTTGACACTGATAGTACAAGTTTTCGAGCACTATCGAGCAGACCAAAAAACATTTCTTATAGCATTAAATAATTTATTGAGTAATGTTTCCGGCGTTGTTACGCCCTCATCAGCTCATACAACTAAATTATACTTTTAAATTACAGAACACAGACATTAGAATGCTAACGTCTGTGTTCTGTAACTTAAAAGTATAATTTAGTTGTATGAGCTGATGAGGGCGTAACAACGCCAGAAATGTTACTCAATGAATTATTTAATGCTATAAGAAATGTTTTTTGGTCTGCTCGATAGTGCTTGAAAACTTGTACTATTAGAGAACTCTCGTACCGGTAAGAGCAGTAGAACAAATAGAAATTAAACTTGACATTGATCCAAACATAGATCACAGCTTAAGATTTGGAAGGGAATTACAAAATTCCTTAGCTCAATATGAAGAGATACCATTTACTCAGTTCAAAGTCACCATTACTGCTCAATATTAAGAGCAGTAATGGTGACTTTGAACTGAGAAAGAAGACTGTTTTGATATTAACAAGAGAAAATGTGGAAAAAACTTGTTTTCATACATTTTGAACAGTTTGCACTTTTATTCTTAAATTTTTATTGTATATTTGTATAAAATTAGTATTAATTTATTTGTAATTTTAAATAAAATGCAAATTATTTAATCAAGTGTTATCGAACCTATCCCTTGATTTTCTATACAAATGTTAGCCTCAATTTACACGATTTTGATTTACACAGTACTTTTGCAGAACCAATCTAGAGTGCAAATCAAGAGTTAGGTGTAATCACTTAATATTTTTGAAATAAATAAAAAATTAAAAATAATTTTACTTTTTTATTTATTTCTTTAAAATTAATTGTTGAGATTTTTGATAGCAATGTTAAAACTATCAATATTTTTCAGAAATGTTGCATCCCTAATAGTGAAAATAATAGCATCCTTAGATATTTTTTTATTTTCTGCTCAATAAAAGTATAATTTACAAAACTGTTTATAAGCATATGAATTTGTAACTATTTCATTAGTATTTTTATAGTAGTATAATACTTGAAATTTAATTTTTGTATGGATTAATAACACAGTTTATTAACTGATTTCTCGTTAATTTTTTTATTTATATATAAACAAATATATTAAAAACTTTTCTTTTTATTAAATTTTAACAGATTTATTAAAAAAATTCCTTTAGGCAACCTTCAACTTCAAATTGTTTGATATATTCAGTCTAAGGAAATATTTGTTCTCAAACTAAAGGATTTACTAGCAGAGAAAAGTTAAAGCTTATTTACACAAATTGAAGGAAAAGCTTTTACTCAAAGTGCTTTTACTTCGTGCGTTTGCTCATGAGTAGGTGTATCAATTCTATTCATTTGGTCCACTGAATATACCAGATCATCTCAGGCACTACTTTATTTGACTGCTATCTTCTGGCCATTAAGGCAAAGCTGGATTACCAATAGCCTAGAAATATCACTGAAGCATACAGTACTTTTGCCATAGAATGACAAACCCAAAAATGAATTTCAGACAAAATACTTTTATATATTTTCATTTTTATAAATATATATTTAACTATAACAAATTTCCTTTCATTATTATTTACCTGCATCATTATGGGCCATTGTTGAACTTATAATTTTTCCATATGAAATATTATAAGTGTATCTAGAGAAAAAATATGACAATTAAATTAATTTGAATATGACTATTATTGATTTAAAAATAAAATTACTTACATGAAGTTATCCCATGAACTAATTATCATAGTTTTATCATCATTCATTAGATAGCATGATGATAATGCCTAAAAACAAAGATTGTTTATTCTTCCCTTTTAAGAATGAATTCATACAATAGAACTATATCATAAGACATACCATGTTAGATATATTAATGCTTCGTAATTGTCTTTTATCTTCTAAGGAGTACATTTTCAATAAACTATCTAAAAAATAAAATAAACGACATACATAAGATAATTTTGAAAAATTTAAGGGTATTTGCAAAATATCTTATATATTATTAACTCATGAATTTTAATAAAATATATTTATCAACATAATTTAGGATCTTCTTTCAGCATCAAAGACTAAGACTCTAAGTTATTAATACTAGATTTACGAATACCAAAAAGTGCAAATTGCACATGAACTCAAGATTACAAATTATATTTTGGCTAATATGTAGAAATTTTAATTATTATTTAAAATTTTTACAGAAAAAAATATTAATTGCATACAATATATAGATATTTAGGTATATTGCATGCAATTAATTCTTATCACTCTAAGATCACATATAACTTGACAGGCTGTTTTCCTTCCAGCACTCCATAGTCATGTACATTTTTCCAGGGTCTAATTTCCTTATTTTTACTTATATTCAGAAATAATTTTTAAAATATCAATTTTTATCATGTTGTTCATTCTTTTATCATAATAACCAAAATTTTGCTAAAAAATGTGGATTTTTAAAAAATTTTTAAATAATTTTTCATTCCAATTTAATTGGAGTCATCTAATACAAGCGTCATCTTAGGACGGGCAACAATTCAAGAACCTCTTGTCCAAATTTATCCGAGTTATTGCATCATGTTCTGCGTCTCTTTCTTAGTTTATATTTATTTTATTTTTCAGATACTCTAATCCAATAAAATATAATTTAGGAAAGTTTGGTCCATTATAAATAATATGATTTTAGTGTTTTTTCATACACAAAATTCGATAAATTAATTTTATTTAAAAATTTATAAATTTTAACTTATCAGAGAAACAAGTAAACAATCCCACACTTGACAATTGACACAGAAATTGGCATTCTAGATTATAGCAGGAAATACTCAACTGATTTTGATGTCACCTAATCCTTTGTTTATATTAGTTATATTTTAAAATATAATAAAAAAGTTTATATAATAAAGTAATTTTTATGTTATCTCTAGTCGAAACAAGTAATTTGTAGACAGTTGTATATAATTATTGATAAAAAGCATTCAATAAGGTCAACTACATGGCCTTACACTATGGGCTAGTTACATTATGTTAACTAAGGGGAGAGCTATGATAATCTATCCTCTTTGTTTAAAAATGTTAATATTACTATATTTTTAATTATTTTTGTTAAATTTAATGATTTAGAATGATTAAATACAGAGAAATAATTTGCCAGCCATCACTTTTAAAAGCAACTGAGGCAAATCTTGAGTAAAAAAAAAACTATAAAATGCAATAATTTATTAAAAATCAGATTAAATCTGGCATATAGATGGTTCTATGATTGGTATGTATACAAATTATAGCAATATTTATTAATAAAATTAAATTTTCAAAAAATCAACTATCTTATACATGCTAATACTTCTTATAAAATAAAAAGCATTTATCACACATTATTTTAAGAAAATAAGAAGAAAAATGGCTAATAAATAATTATTTTAATTATTTGTGTAGTAGAGTATCATATTTCATTTTCCAGGAGGGAAAGTATGATTGTTTGTTTACACATGCTATCAGATTAGGCTCAGCAGTATCAAATTATAATATAAATTGTCTTCATTAGTTGGAAAAATTTTTTAGAATTATCAAATATTTGATATCATTAGATGCAGAATATCATCAAGAATATAGGTGTATATAAATTTTTCTTATCTGATGCAGAAACCATTAATAATTTGACAAAATGTATAATATTTACATATGCAAATTTGAACTTAAGAACTTTAAGAATCAAAAGAAAAAATTATGAATCTAAAATTAAAACACATTATCAGAGTATAGTATATTGCTGACAAAATCCAATTTTTTCGTGTCAAAAAATTAAAATATAAAAAAACTAGGACGAAAAATCAAAAGTTTACAATTATTAGAAAAAGGTGCATATAAGCTTAAGAGGAAATAAAAGAAAAAAAAAGCAATAAGGATTAATAGTGCTCAGATTTTTATGTAAACACTATTGTATATATTAAGAAATTTTTATTTGTTTATATATAAAACTTTTTAAGTTAAAATAAATTTTATTAAAAACTCTGCAGTTAGCTGTTTCTATGTCTATGTTTATTAAAAATGCATTATTATTATTTGAATTCTTTTATATATATATAACTCTAAAAATTCTTTCAAAACTATTATATTTCCTTGATTCTAAAATAAAAGATTTTCACATTGTAATGTCTTGGAAACAGATATATATAGCTTACAATTGATGCTGAAATTTTCTTTGTTTATTTAATAGAAATAGATCTTTACTTGGGTGAACTAGAAATAATAAATTTTCAACTGCAAGTATTAAACAACATTATTATTCAAAAAGCATTGAAGATATTCAAACAATCAATGAGTTAAAGACAGAAAACTAAAATCAGAACAAACTGTATAAAAGAAATTTTGCAACAATTAATAGAGTAGAAATGATATTGTACACTGACAGTCAAGAAAATATAAATCTAATATTTCAGATAAATGCAAAAATAGTCATTAGTATTTGCTAATTGATCAAAACTGTCAGAGATCATATGAACAATATCAAACATTGAGAACTACTACTACCTATTCCAGTTGAAGTGTAGATTAGTCTGCAATAGTACACGTAATTTAGCTGCTTTGGAGATGGCATTTCTTATATCAAACATATTGAAACATCATAATCCCTAATATCTGGCCTATTAACATATTGTATTGTTTCATAGATAACAGTTCATTTATCTAAACAAAAACATAAAAAATATCTCACATTATAAAGGAAAAATACAAAGTTAACATATCTAAAATTTTAAATTTGTGTTAATGCCTGAAAAATACATATTTTTGCAGCAATTCATTTAAAACGATAATAAAATCATCTTTATATATATCAATTGCAATTTAAAATTATAATTTATAAGATGTGGAAACTCAAATAGTACAGAAAATGCATTACTAAATCTATCCTATGCTTAATATGTTATAGTCATAAACAAGATGTCAGTTTTCTGATAAAGAATAGCTTATTGTCAACTTTATTTTAGAAGTTGGAATATAAAGTGCTTTCTATTTTCTATGCTGTTGATATTTTAAAGAAATCTGATCTTATATTTGTTATTTTTAATTCTAGACTTATAACAAAATTCAAATAAGTTTTCTCCTCCACATTTCTAGCTATCCAAACAAAAACAAGGAAAAATTGTGCAATTAAATCATTAAACCAATGGTGAAATTTTATAATATATGATAATTAATATTGATTTATTATGAAAAATAACTACCATATTAATTTGTATAATCCTTCCTATGATTTAAAAAAGGAAATTACATAGAAAAAATTAGCATAGTTTTCTCATGTTGGTACTTACAAAACGAAATAGCCATTAAGAAATGTCAAAGAAATTTAGATGAAAATTTTCTGCCATTTTGAATCTCCACACAAGTATTTATTCAAATATCGAATTAAAAGATAGAAAACAAAACCAAACACACAGAAAATTTCACCTCAACTGATGAAAGTGGAAAGCAGCCAGCACAAACTGATCGCTGGAAGTTCAAATCCAGTGGCCTGTATGAGAAAAAAAATAATCACTGATTATTTCCTAGCTGATTAGAATTATCAGAGATTGCATAAATTTTGAAAAATATTGGAGATTACTATGGTCTGCATTAGATGATCACTGATACTGCAATTAATCCAGCAATGCTTTGCATTTCTCAATAGATAAAGACATAGTTATCTAACTAAAATGGCAATCCATATTTGATAAAGCAAAAATATGAAATATTATATTTCCTAGCATAATAGTCACGGATCTAATGCCTATTTTTTATGAAAAATAAAGTACAATCATCATGTGAAGACTAAATTAAAAATTTAAAAAAACTGAACTGTTTAAGTATTAACTTCTACCAAATTTTTTCTAATGAAATTTCTGTTCCACCTACTAAGTTCAATACTGTCTTATCGGCAGGAAAAGTACATTCTGAATCAATAAAGGTAAAAAAACTAACAAGTAAGATTATATCTGTTATTTTGGGAGGAGAGTTGTTCTTACACTTTAGAAGTTATATTTTTAGAAAACGATAAATATCATTACAAAATAAAACAAAAAACTATTAAAATATCGAGTAAATATAAAACTTAATGCAAAGAAATCCTTAAAAACGATATCTAATAAAAATTTAAGCATTTTTTTTTTATAAGAGAACATACAATTTAATAAAATTTTGCTAAGAAAATTTGCATAATGTTACTAATTTACTAAAACAATTTTACATCAAAATATGGACAGAAATATATTATTTATGGCTTGTTTTATTCAGAAAGGACACAGCTATCAGAGAGAAGTAATAATTTGATTGGATACCTAAAAAAACGCAAAACACAATAGTAAAAAATTTGGCATAATATATGCAATGAATACATCTTTAAATAAATAAATAAAAATAATTATAAAAGTAAAAAAACATAGAAACTGTATAAACACTAAAAATTTCAGATATTTTGACAAAAAATAAGAGATGAAATTTTATAAATTTTTGAAATATCAATTAGACTTGATTACAGAACACCACTGGCCTGATGCTGCAGAAGTAATTGAAATGGCCAGCAGCAACAAGGTTAATCCATTATCAAACTATATTTATACAAAATTTTAGCCACTATATTATTATTTATATAAAATATGAGCATAAGCAATATGGTATATATAATTTCCTATTTGGATTCTTTGTAAAAACTTGTCAAGCAAGTTGAATATTGATTAATATATGATGATTCCTAGTAAAGAATTAATACTTTAGTTCAACATAGCAAGAAATGTAACTGAGCATTAAGAGCATTAAAGCATTGAGACCCAACTGATATATTTCATTTTTGGGGCTATACAAAATGAAATATATCAGTTGGGTATCAATACTTGCTTATAAGTCCAAAATATTAATTCTATTTACAAAAATCAAACTGCATTTTATTTTCTGATTTTAATAAAAATATATTTCATAAACAAATATTTCTGTAATTGCATTATAGGAGGAGGATAAAGTTTTTTCAAAAATCAAATACATTCTATACTTGCAAATATACAGTAATACTTTTATACTGTCAAAAACACGTATATTATTACTGACAGGTTAAATAAGTTCACTTGAATGGCAGTTGTGTTTACACATAAACTTTTTTATTCCCTAACGTTTTTGACAAATTACAAGTTTGTCATCCTTAAGGGTTAATGACATAGAACATAAGAACTTCGAAACATTGGGAACATCATAACGTTTTCGACATACTTGTAATTTGTCAAAAACGTTAGGAAATAAAAAAGTGTGTGTGTAAACACAACTGCCGCTCAATTGAATTTATTTAACCTGTTAGTAATAATATACAGTAAGATTTAATATTGGCAGTCCAAACAATTAAAGTCGTTTTAAAATTCTAAACTCATTTTAAATTTAACTATCAATCACTATTTTGATAAACAATAACAAATTAATATTGATACATGTAAAAAGTGTGTGTGAAAATCTGAAACAATAACACATCACATTGCTTAAATTTGCAACCATGTGCTATACGAAATAATGGTAATGGGCAATCCAAGAATATAAAATATTTTTGATTTATAATCACACTGACTTACAATCCAACTATAAAATCAAAACTCTCTTGTAAATATATTAAAACTAAGAAAGTGAAGTATATATATCTGGATTACTAAGAAAAATGATCAAGAACTAAAATTTTTCAAGTGAATAATAAAAGTAAAGGGTAAAACAGCACAATGTTTGACAAGGAAATAAGCATCATGCATCTGTCTGCTATTATATTATAATTGAGAAACTTAAAATTTTCAATAAATGTTTAAAATTTCATTTAATTTGAGAAATAAAATAATTTGTTTATATTTACTTAATAAATAAAGTAATGCTTTATAAATTACACAAATAACTATTACTAAAATCAGATAAAGTATTTCCTTGATTTACAATGTCATCAACTTACGACCACAATACAATCAGAACTTTGTAAGTGATCAATGCAATTTATATACAAGTCATAGTACAATGATCTAATATATTTGCAATATCCATTTTTTATCTGGTTCCTTTAGCTTGTATATCATTAAAAGTGATATCCAAGCTAAAGGAACCAGATAAAGATAGACTTAATATATACATGCTTGTATGTGTTAAGTCTACTCTAATGTCATATTATACTTTAATAAATAATGGTATGGTGCAAGCAGTCAATAAATATATTTCTGACTTACAACCCTATCAACTTAAGAACTGGTTTGTTTGAACTGAGCCTTGTCATAAGCTGAGGTTTTTGTATATGTTTTAAATGCACAAAATCAATGCAGATTTAACAGTAACAAAATTTTTCAGTCTGCAAAAATCTGAATATTTATGAGCAATTAAATTAATTACAGAATATAATTATTATTGTGGAAGATCGTTTATCTGAACTTCCAAACAACAAACAACTGAGAATCAATTTTATAACAGTAACATGGATATTTTTGCTAATTTATGATTCAATGCATATATACTTTATGTAACCTAAGTTGCTATACTGTTATGGTAACTAACAAGTTTCATTCTGTTGAGTATTTTTTTTATTTTAAAGCTGTTTTATATTCTATTTTACATTCCTGTATGTGCTGATAAAGATTTTTCTAAAGTCAAAAGTACTTCTTTACTAATAATTTTTTGTAATTATATATATAAAATAATTACAAAGAATATATGTATATAAAAGATCATGAACAAATAGTACAATAACAAGACATTATTATTACACTTACATTTAAAATATACTCCAAACAAAAATACTATTACTATAATTTGGAAATATGCATAGCCCATAACCAAGGAGGTAGTATTAGTTCAAAAGTGTTATCATTAACTTGTTAAAGCTTAATGGTGTGTAGATACCTCACATGTTAAACAAAAAACGATAAAAAAAACAAACAAATTCAATCCTGAATTACTCAGTGCAGCTACTGCAGATCAATTTTTTTGTATTTATTGGTTGAAAATGCATGATTCTGATGATGGCTCCTAAATTTTTCAATTGCTACAATTTCCTTTAAAATAATGTTTTAAAGTTAGATAATTTAAACAAATTGTATTAGTACAATTTGGATTATTTTTTATCGAATTATATTGATTCTGAATTTTGTTCTATTATATTTTATTAATCATCAACTGGTTTGTTATCTTAGATACATCAATAAAGCTGGGGAGAAAAAAAATACAGAAAAAAAAAAAGAAACAATAAAAAACTTTACTGCTCTAATATTTAATAACAGTTTAAATAAAAAATTTGAAAATAATAAACAATAAAAAAAATAATACCAGAGTGATTGTTAAAATTTCTGAATTTTAAATTGAAGATAATTTTAGTAATACATCAGAATGTAGAGATGCTATTTTATTAAAAACTTCAACTTATGTTAAGATTCCAATAATTTTATATTTAAATTCAACAAACTTTCATTTAATATGTAAGTAGATATTTAAATTCAATTACCCTGAGACACAGAAAAAATGTTTTTTCCATCTGATGAAATTGTTACATCTGTCACTTCTCTACAAAAAAAAAATATTACATTAAAAAACTAATAAGTGTTTTTCAATAATTATTAAAATTAAAACTATACTCTTTATGTAGTTTATATTCAGCAATAATTGTAAGAGATTCCATATTTCTTTTCCAGTGAAAATTATGTAAGACAGACTTTTTGTGTTTTGTTGATAATTTATCTGCAAAATAAATTTATATTAACATCAGAACTACTAAAGAAGAATTTTGAAATTAACAATTAAAATAAAGATATAAAACTTCATAAATATATATATGTATATATAATAGTATGAATAAGAATCTAAATTTATTATGATAACTTTATTTCACACACTAATCTCTTGCTAACCTGTAATTAAATGATGAAAATATTATTATTTTCACCATTTAAGATATAAAAAATTTATATTTGGGAATGAAAATAAAATGATGCAACAAAAATAATTAAAAAAATAATACAGAAATAAAGATTATATAAATTTCTAAAATTTCAATTGCAAAAGAATTCAATTTGAAACTTGCTATTTTCTAAATTTGAGTCTTTCGGACTGAAATTTAGAAAGTAATAAGAGTATTTCTGCAATTAGAAATAGGAAATAAAAGCTTCTATTTTGAATTCATTAGTAAATGAATGCCATTTCCATTAGTCATTCATTTGGCATAACATTTTCAGACTCCAAGAAGTCCAAAAACGTTATGTCAAATAAAAATCTGAATGTTTACTTGCTATAAGTGCTTGATTTATTCTAAAGTGTTAACAAAAAAGCAAGTAAGATGAATAATTTTTATAATTAGTCATTCTGCCTAATGATGATCTTTTCTTATGAGACTGAAAATGTTTATGTGCATGCACTATTTAATATGTAAAAATTTGATATTAATAAAAGTTTATTCATTTTGCATCGTTGTTTCTTGCATATTTATTTTATTATCCATCATGACGAATATCTTCGATCCTACTTTCTTTTCCGTCAATTTTTTTTAAAAATCTGTACAGATAACCCTTGTCTAACACAGTAGATAGGTTCCTAAAAACACCATGTTGTGTAAAACCCTGTTATATGGGACTTGGAGCCAATACAAAAAGAAGTTACGTTCCAAAGTCAATTAAACACAAATAACTTTCTTTAATTCCATATAAGAAACTTAATTTTTATTAAGAATATTAATAGCATGAAACAAAGAAAAAAATATATACGTTTAAAACAAAAAGAAAAACTATAGAGCCTATATAACATTCATTTAATAATTATATCTTCCTTACTACTGTTCAGTTAAAATGAGAATGTGTTTTCTTTTTAACAATATCAACTTCAATTTCTGAACTTTTTTCTGCATTTAAAGTTTGTATATCTTCTACCTGCATTACAAAATCTGTAATCCAACCCGGTAGAAAAAAAATTATTCCTTAACACATACTCAAAAAAATTTATGAATAAAAAAAAAGCATTTTTTCTATTTTCACATTCTTCTATTGAAGAATAAAAAATTACATTGTTGGAAAATACTTTTCATCCAAGAACTGAATGTTTGGAACACAAAATACTCAATAGTTGACAATTAACTCAATGTCAAATCAAAATTAAAAATGGATTGCATATCATCCCTCTCATGCAAACTAGTGAAATTACATTTATAATTAATTTTAGAAAAGTATTTTCCAATGATTGCATTTTATATGTGTATTGTGTGTCACACTCTAAATTTACAAAAATTAATGAAAATAAATTTTGTGTTGTAGGAGAGTAAAAACCATGTTATAGAAGTATCATGTTATATGAGGGTTTCCATAATTTTCTACTCGTATTAGAGTGAAACTGTGTTGTAGAAAACAGTGTTATATGAGTGTTAATTGTAAAATGCCAAAAAGTAATCCAAAATATTTATATACAAAAATTCAAAAATAAAAATTCACAGAGCAGGATAAATACAAAGATCACTTTTTAGTCAAAAGCATAACATTTTCAGTATTGATACACCCCCTTCAACATAAGTAAAATAGAAAACTACAAACATTATAAGACAATAATTCTTATAACATCTTATATGAAGAATTATGAGAATTATGAAAATTATATTGTGAGAAAAAATAAATAGAACTGATACACCTAGAACTTACCTTTTGAATGACATTGTTGGACTTAAAAAAAATGACAATTTCAAAGAAACCTGGCAACTACTAATATAAAAAAATATTCCCTATTGTTAATGACAATGAAAACCTTCGGATAGCATTGAATTATCTACTAAACTATCATTATTATTTAATATAGTTTTGTTTATAATTTTATAATTTATTTATATAAATAAATTTTGAAAAAAATCTGTTATGATACTTTTATATTGTAATTATTTTAATTTTTATACTTAAGCATTCAATGTTCTTTTGTTGTTACTCGTTATAAATGTGATAACTGATGATATATTTGTTGATCTGAAACCACTTCATATACTAAGTTTGCTGAATTTAATAAAAAACTGGTTCTTATTAACTTGTATTTAATAATATGAAGCTTAATCAGATTTTTCTGATAGAGAAACACTATGATATAATATGTATGCTACATCTTTTGCTTTTCCCATAAATCTGTACCTTAAATCTTTAAACTGCAATGATATAATACTAAACTTATCAGCTTAATGGGAAAAGTGCAATTTCTAATCATAAAATTTAAATTCTTCATTTTAATTGTTGCATTGTTTTAACAATTAATTTATCTAATAAATATTTCATAAATTTCAAATTTATGAAATTAAAAACTTTTAAATATATACCATTACATCAGTGGTTTCCAAACTTTGTGTCTGCCCCCCTTTTTTTTCATTAAAAGTTGGTATGCCTCTTATTTTCATAGCAGTCTAATTTTATAAATACTTTCTACTTACAATTTAATACTAGAAAAAAATATACCATATTTTACGTAAAGTTCTTATATGTAAAAAATATAATACATGTTTAATATAATATTTAATGCAATGGATGGGTTTGTTTTTTTAGCACAGATTCTCTCAAATCGGAATTTTCACCAACATTGAAGATATCATTACTCAAAATTCTTTTTCAATCATTGAATGAGATCAATATTTTGTTTTTAAAACAGCTACAGCAGAAAGTTTCTGGATACATGGATATATGTGTTTATAATCTGTTTGCCAATATTTTTTGACACCAATTTGAATTTATTTTTTGTTTGTCTGTCTGAAAAATGATGTTTTTCTTAAGTCTGGTAGGCAACTTTTGCAATATACTAACATCCCTTCTAGTGAAGCATACTCCACAGTTTGGAAAACACTGCATTACATTATTAATATGCTAATTACCATCAGTGTCTTGATTCAGTTGATTGCTCTCTCTAGTTTCTGAAAGGTAAGGATTTATTGATAATCTATCAGGAATTATTGTTAATAATTTTCTTTTTGGATGAGGATGTATAAAAATCTGCTTCGGAGTCTGCCCGAATTCCATGATTTGTACCTCGAGAGAATATCTTTCATTGATGTCTTTAATACTATAATTAAAAAAAATTGGCTATTTTTATTTTAAAATAAAATAAATTATTTTAAATAAAAAGAAATCATACTTGTCCAGATCAATTGCACCTTCATAAGTCAAATAATAGAAAACTAAAGTTATAAAAATTTTATACATTAAAAAATAAATTTTCACAACTCTACTTTGAAATGTAAGAATACTTATAATTAATAATAGTACTAATTTACCATTTTTTGCTTTTATTGCTTCTTCTCCCCTTTGTTTATATCCAAACATAAGATCTATCCAGTGATGAATGTTTTCTGAAACAATATCAGATTCCAGCGCATTTCTCAATTTTATTATAAAATCCTCAGGATCTGATTTAAAAAAATTAATTTATAAAATTCAGTTTACTTCTATAGAGATTATAATATATTTATGAGATCTGAAAATATATTATATTGAAAAAACTGTAAAATGGTAAAATTAAACTAATATTTTATCCGTAATTATTCATTTTTACATAAGAAAATAGAGAAATTGATTTTCTATATTTATATTTTAAAAAATTTTAAATATATTTAAAATAAATATATTTTATGGGATGTTACAAAAAGAATTTATGTGTTTTATAAATGAACTAAAATAATCATATTTTCTTCAAACATCTGAGTAAGCTTAAATTTTAACACATTACAGTTTTATCTCATTTAACATCAGACTTAGATTCAATTAAGATTAATTCAATTAAAGTTGTGAAAATTGTAAATTTAATTTAAATGGCATTATTTAAAATCCATCTTGAGTTCAGAAAACTGCTTCTTTTATTTCACAATCCGCTCTACTCTTAAATAAAGCACTCTTTGCAGTAAATGTTTATTAGCGATCTTTAATCAAAACACTCAAATGTTTTTGGTGGTTCCTACCACCATCATCAGGAAACATACACAGTTTAAGCCAATAAACGTTACAATAAAACGGAACATAACAATTCTAGAATACAAACATTTTAAAATCCTATTTTAAATCTTATTTTAAAATCTGTTCTATTGTAACATTTATTGCCCAAACTGTGTATGTTTCCTGATGATGGTGGTAGGAACCACCGAAAACGTTTGAGTGTTTTGATTAAAGATCGCTAATAAACATTTATTGCAAAGAGTGCTTTATTTAAGAGTAGAGTGGATTATTTAAAATAAAAAAAAATCCAAAAAGGCTTAATATTACAAGTAGGAGTTACATTCTTAAACTTACTGCTTACTGGTAATAGAACAGATAAAATTTGGTAATTTTTCTCATCTAAACATGCTGCAGTGTTCAATAATGGAATAAAATGAATAAAAAACATAATTTAATTATAAAAAAATGTTACATAACAGTTATATGTTACGTTTTATGGCTAAAGGAAATTATTTTGTAATAAGAAAATAATTTCCTTTAGCCATAAAGCATGATATATATACATGGTCATTTGTTTGTAAGAATTTGTGGCACCAGAACCATCTGGGCTATGCTGTGCCATAGTCATAAAGCATGACATATATAACTGAATATAATAACTCATAGGACATGACATTCAGATTGGAATTTCTAATAAAAAAATAATTTCAAATTGAAAAGACAAATTGGAATTCTTTAGTGATGATTATGTCCATAGCTATTATTTTTTTTAATGACTCTTTCCAACTGTTCATCAATTACCAAGTAGCAGCATTAGATCAAGACCATTCTAGTAAATTTTGCAATGGATGAGATATGGATTTGATTTCAAATCCTCTTGTGTAAGCAAAAAATATTTCCATGCAACCAGTCAATTTTTAAGTAGCTGGCAGGAAGCATTTTTTTGGGCAGCAACAGCACTATCTCATTTTAACTGAAACAGTAGACTCCCAGTTATCTGGATGTTGGATTATTCACGATTAATCTGCAACTCAGAAATGACGTTTAATTGTTGATGTTTTTATCTTACATGCAATATCTGAAAGATTTTTAAACATCCCAGATTTGTTTCATTATTATATCATAGATATAATAATGAAATAAAATTATTCAAATTAGAATCAAATTAAAATTACAAATGCTGCAATAATTTTTTGCTGTAAATAAAAATATTTCTCTAACTTTTCAATAAATAATAGAACATTTGAATATATGTAATTATGTAATTGTATATGTAATGTTATATGTAAGTATTTTTAACCTTAATCCATTGAGTGCATTTGACATTGATAGATGTCAAGGAAGTGGAATAAAAAGTGATAAAAAATAATAATAAAGCAAATTAAAAAATTCAATCCTGACTTTATTAATCGAGCTTTTGCAAAATCAGTTTTTTTGCATTTATTTGTTGAAAATGCATCCTTCTGACAGTACTAAATTTTTTCAGTTACTAAAATATTTTTTTAATTATGTGTACACAACCATTGTTTATATTTGAACGGCTTGATAGAATTGCTTTTTCTTTAATCCTATCTGCCAATTTTGCAGTCTAATCCAGTGCTTCCCAAAACATGTTCTGTGGAACACCAGTGTTCTGCAGAAAGTCAATAAGTGTTCCATAAAAAATTATGAAAATTAATATAAGCCTTATATGATTTTATATGCTATGCCAAGTTGAAACTGGAGTCACTAGTTTATTTTACTATTTTCATGTATATTATTTTACATAATTACAATCTGATAATAAATGTTTGCTTTATAATAACTTATTGATTCCAAGCACTAATCAGCTCATTAGTGCTTGGAATCAATAAGTTATTATAGTATAGTACTGTTGAAAGCAGTGGTGTTTCTTCACCTATTGTATGTTTGTCTTGTTTACTTAACTCTTATATTCACTTGCCTAATTAATTAATTTATTAATATCTACCTATACTAAAAACACAAAAAAACAAGCTTCAAAGCCAAACTGAAGAGTTTTCGGTTTGGCTTTGAAGCTTGTTTTTTTGTGTTTTTGTTTTGTTTCCCAAACCTGGTCTCTTCTTACTATCTACCTATACTATAAAACAGGGGTCAGCAACTTGTGTTATAATATAAGTAATATAAGGGTCAGCAACTTTTAGTAAGGGCATAATAAAAAGTTTAAAAACCATTGAGTGTGCATAATTTAATTTTTTTTAAAAAATCAAATTACTAATTTAATTTTCTAAGCATAATGTTGTAATAAATAAACAAAATAATTGTCTTGAAATATGTATATTTATACAAAATAAAGATTATTCATGCATGTAATAATTAAAAAATCAAAATTAAAAGTACATGCATAAAATAACACAAAATCAAATTAAATAAAATTACAAGTAATTGTTTTATATACATAAGTTTAATGCGAAATTTAGGCAGATGCATGCATAATGAAATGCATAAATTTTGTATATGCATGTGTATGAACAATACATGAAATGTAAATGTATTTCAGATGCGTTCTAGTGTAGAGCACATCTGAAATGTATCATGGGTGCCACATTGCCAACCTCTGCTATAAAATAACCAAGATGTTCCATAAAAATGTCAGGATTTGTGAAATGTTCCATCATATAAAAAGTTTGGGAAATGCTGAGCTAGAGGATCATGTATACCAAAAATAATTAAAATAGATTATTTTTACTGCATAAAATATTTTTCATTTTCTAGTATTAAATCCAATAAAAGAGTATTTTTCAAACAATTAATGCCATCTTTTACTGCTTTTTAAAATAGATTTAATTTTCCATTTAAAATGCATTTTTGATATTTAATGGAAGAGGATGTTAATTTTCAATTTTGAAAATATAAAAATATAATTAACAATTATAAAATATTTCAATCAATCATATATAAATTTTACAGATATAAATATATTAATTAAAATAATCAAGAATATTTTAGTAAATATAATAGATCATCAATTATCTGAACTAATTGGGACAAAGTTAATTCAATTAATCAAATAGTTCAGATAATCAAACATACATGTCAATATTTAGTTTATACAAAAGAAAAAGTATAATTAGATCTACAGTTAAATTACAAAAATTGTGAGCTATTACTATTGTATTTTAAAAAAAGAAACATTATAAAAAATAATTAATTTAGGATATATTTTGTAAATAATAATTAAAATGTTTTGAAGAAACAATATTTTAGATTTTTAACTTCAATTTTAATATTATTTTTACATTTTCTGTTATTAAAATTTATTTGAATTTTATTTTGAATAAAAATTTTTAAATTTTTAAAGGAATTGAACCAAAAGATCAAATAGAAGGTCTTACTAAGAAACTTATGATGAGAGATACTTGCAAAAAGTTTCATTTATTTCGTGATCAAGAATATATTATAATGGGTAATGATGGAGAAAGATTTGAAGATAAAATTACTAAGGAATTGAGGTAAAGTAAATTATAAAATATGATTTTGATATTATTTTATATTTATTTATTAATACAGATACATTACCATTTTCTGGCACCTCTGGTTTCAGAGCCATGCTAAATTATTCATTTTATAAATAGATGATATTCAGACCCACCAATTTTATTTTTCCTATGTTTCTAAAGCATTTTGGAACAATAAAAAATTAAACAAATAAAATAAAATATAATTATAATGAGTTTCATAGGACTAGGTAAAATTTTTTGTTATAGACATTATTTGTTATATCAAAGAATGTAGAAAATGTGCATTTGCTTATGAATAAGTTTGTGTATGCATTTTTATAGTTAATATGATATTTATTTTATTTTATTTCTCCTTTTTTGTTCTATTTGTATTAACCTGCAGTATGAAAATATAAGATTATATGAATTTTTAAAAGATATAAAAATGTCTTATGAGTTCAAATATAAGAAAAAATTAATGAAAAGTATAAGTTATCACATTTAAATTTTGAAATAAAAGTAATTTATATGAAAATGTTTTTTATCCTCTGATCATTCTTCATCAAAAGTCTGGCATCTTGTTTGCAGTTCTAATATGACTAAGATTTATCTAAATTTATAATACATTTTCTATTGACTAAATGGTTAAATTCTATGGAGTTTTGGATTGTTCATAATTGTTTAACAGTGATTTTTCTAAAAATCATTAAGCAGGCCAGTTATTTAATTTGGACAGTTGCAGAGAATCATGCTAAGTTTAATAGTTGTAACTTCTACCATTTAGGAAGTTACTTGATACAAACTTACAAAAAACAATAGACAAACCAATAACTAAAAATATATATAAGAATTTTGTAAGTTTACAATCAATAAAAACAAAATGACAAAATGATTTGTCATTTTGTTGTGTAAACCAATTTTCTCATTATTAATCCAAGAAGTCAACTAGTCCAGTGGTTACAAGATTTTAAATATAACCTCATAATTTTGCTTCAACTAAAGAGATTAAGGATTCCATTATTGGAAAATTAGTAATGAATCTGTAAAATTGAAGAAAGCATAATTATAAAAATATTTCTAATAATATATCTCTAAAATAAAAATTGCTAGCATTTAATATTTCAAATAATTTCAATATGAATTGTTTTAAAATCTTTCATTATGAACCTTATTTCAATAATCAATCATTTTAACCATAGTTGTAGATATTCTGCAATTTATAAAAGAAATAAAAGAACACTACAGCACTAAGTAGAAAAGAATCTTTTATTTTGCAAAGGAAATGTTTTCAACTACTGTCAACTGGTCTACTTCAGCTTTACTTATCCGTTACACAGAGAGCAGGGATGTTTCTCTGGGTGATTTGTTTATAAAAGTTAAGCAGAAAAGAATCTTTTATTTTACAAAACTTTTATAAACAAACAACTTAGAGAAACATCTCCATTCTCTGTGTAATGGATATTAAAGTTGAAGTAAACCAGTTGACAATGGTCAAAAATGTTTTTTTCTGAAATAAGATTCTTTTCTGCTTAGTGTTGTACTGCTCTTTTATTTCAATCATTTTAAGGTTGCTGGTAATGAATTAATGTAGATTCTTTATTGTTATTACAGTAATTATTTTTTCTAATTATTTATAAACTAGTAGTATTTGACAATCAATATTATTAGAAAATAATCACAAATTATTTTATTATTTTGTTAATTATTATCTGATATAAAAGCAGAATTTAATATATTTGTGATCAATATCTGAAATAATTAATCTTCTTTTTTCTATTTTTAAAATTAAAAAATCATAAGGTATTTCATTAACTCAAATACAATTTCTTGAATAATTTTAAAGAAATTGTATTTGAATCAACAAAGTAATGCATTCCTTGAATAGTAAATGAAAACCAAATTAGCCAGGTTATATTTGCTTTATTTGTCTTCAACCCACATAATTAAAGAGAAATAAATTAATAATGCACAAGTGATTGTTGTATTGGTTATCATTATTAATGATATCTTTGTCATTGTTTTGATTTTTCTGTAGAATGTTTTTCTCATTGGAATCCATCTTGATATTAAAAAAACTGCTTCTTTTATTGCACAATCTACTCTACTTTCAAATAAAGCACTCGTTGCAGTAAATGTTCACTAGTGATCTTTAATCAAAACACTCGAACGTTTTCGGTGGTTCAAACCACCATCATCAGGA
>WUQG02275835.1:0-19850 GCA_011317285.2 Androctonus mauritanicus | reverse complement strand
AAGAGGTGAAGCATGCCTGCAGGGAATTTAGATCCCAATTCGAAAAAGTTGTAGAAACAAATGGCGACTATATCATATATTATATTACAGTATATTTAACTTTTTATATAGTTTTCTTATAAGTATATTTATTTTTTCAAGCAGTTTTGTTGTTTTTATTTACATAGCAATTTTTCTGGATTTACCTCAATGACCCTGTACAAAGAGTTTATAATTATATAAAATATTAGAATATCTGGCACAATATGAATTCATCTGAATAGTATTAAAGAGTTTACTAAAGTTTTCCAAAGTGACTTTGTAAATCCAGGCCAATATATCTATATTAGTTTCAAAAATTCTCTTAAAATTTTTAAGATTAATATAGATATAATATTATGTGTATATATATACATAATATTATAATTAAAGCTATTTTACTAAAAGAAATGGTAAGTTATTAAAATGATTGTAAAAAATTTGACTCTGAAAAATATTGGATCTAATTGCTTATTCTTTTTGTTATAACTTCAATTTATAATATAATTATTAATTGAATTTTCCTCTAAGACAGGGATAGGCAACCTTTTTCTGTGTAAGAGCCACATTTAAAATTTTCAAACTGATGTATGCCACACACCAGAGAAAAAAAGAACAAAACAAAACGCAAGTAAATCACAATTATTTATACATATATGATTATAAATTAACATAAGCATACTTATTGTAATTTCTGGAACTGATGTGAATGTAATATATTTGAAATATTTGGTTGAAAATTAGTCACAAATATTTTCAAATTATTTTTGAGATGTGAGTCTGTTTGCTGATTTTTTGTTTTTACCTTTTACTAAATTTGTTGCAGAAAAAAATTATTCACATACATAAGTTGTAGAAAATAATGATAAAATTTTTGCTGCATACTTTCTTCAGTTGGAAAATTATTTTCTTTGATAAGAGTTTTATTAAAATATATCAAATTTTTTCTTCAAAAGTATCTTTTTAATTTAAATTACTTTACTATTATCTCCAATTGAAGTTCATTTGGTGCATTTTCTATATTGATTGAAAAAGATGCTGTAAAAATCTATATCACATTCTTGGTTAAGGAATTTTTTATTTATTTATTTTGTAATATTTTATGCAATGCAGGCCATACAAAATATTAATGCATGCTGCAGATTGCCCATCCCTGCTCTAAGTAATAAGACAATATTTAATGCAATTCAATCTTATTTTCCTCAGTTTTCCTCATCATTCTTTTATTCTAGATACAAAGAGAAACAAAGTTCAAAAACTTGGCTCCAGATTATAGTAGATGAATGGATTAAACTAGTGATGGGCAAATTGTGGCCTGCCATGACGATATGTGCAGCCCGCAATCCATGCACAAGTGTAAGACTTTTTAAAAATTTTACCACAAAAATATTAAATTATATAAACAAGCAACATAATTAATTAATTAAATTTAACATTTGTATGCTAAACTGTCCCCTTTAAGAAAAATCTAGCATATGCCCCACTTGATTTTTTGATAATTTTGAGAATATGTAACCTATTGAGGGCAATGGATTTTGAGGCAGTAGCAGTGGTAGAGAGTGGCCATGAAAATTTGTTGAAAATAAAATGCTGGTTTCTGACATGATTGCAATATTTTCCTCTACTATGAGTACCTCATGTATCTGAAAGTAAGAACATTTTTTTTACATGCAGCCCACTAGATATCTTACAGAAGTCTGTGTATCCTGCAGTCAGAAAAGTTTGCCCACCCCTGGATTAGACAGTAGACAGTAGAATTTCAGAATGAGAACAAAGCCCATCTCAAGGTCTATAGAAAGAGGAAGTAGGGATAGGAGGAGGAAGATTTTGGGAGGGGGAAGGAAGAAGAAAGTGGATGAAATGAACCAACACACAGAGGTTTCTTGATTAGATTCATTCTTTTAGGCTTTTCTTTGGTGAGTCATTCTTTTGTAAAATAAGAGAGTGGTTTGCATGAAACTGCTTCTCTTTTGGTCATCCTTATACTCTATTGTAATAAAGCCAACTGTCATATCATTTCAACAGAGCATAAGAATCATTTTCATAGTGTATTTTATTAACACTCATAAAAGTCACAATGTGTTAGTAAAATATGTCTAAATGAAATAGTTATCTAGACTTAAAACTAAGCATAGTACAGAACCAAATGCCAATTAAATTCAGTTAAACAACTATGTGTCTTAATGTTAACTTGTTAACGTAGTGCTAAAAAGCTAATCTAGCAGTTAATTGTCACTAAAACTAAACTTTGTTTTAACCTATGTTAATAAAAAGAAGCATAATTAAAGTGAAAGATCAATTTTATCAGCATGAAACTGAGTAAATTGGCAACTAAAATTAAAAGAAATTGAGTGATTATAACTAATTAAAACTAGTACCATGCCAAGTTCCCTAAATTCTATCAAATCTGAGTAAGATCCTAAAAATTAGCTAACTTATATAGTATTTAAATCTAGGACAGATCAGAAGAAATTTTAGTCAACACCAGCACTCAGTGCTACTATGCAGACAATTTCTGTGAGTTGTAAAAAAATGATACTGGTGAGCCATTTGCCTCATCAACCAAAACCAGATGAAGAAGACAATTTCATAATACATCTACTGGAATCAAGACAGCAGAAACTGTATACTAAGCTTTAAATAGCAATGGAGCTTTAAGAGATGGAGAAAATAATTTACCTACTTCTAACAAAAAACACTATTGATTGTGTAAGGTGTAATAAAAATAATTGCAATATTAGCAGAAATTTGAAAAACATTTAATCAAAATTTCAGAATACTTTAAAATATAGTCACCCTCAGTAAACATACATAAAATCAAATGGAACTAAAAAAACATAGCAAATAAAATTTTAAATTAGTAATAAAATGTATTTTTAGAATACACTGCAAGTGTATGCAGCAAGATGTTAAGATATATATATATATATTTATATATTTATGATAAAATTAAAATAAAGCAATAAATACATAAGCAAATAGTTTAGCATAAACATACAGATAATAAAATAACAAAATTATATAAACATTAAATAAGAGTAATTAAAAAAACATTAATGTATTTTATTTTGACATGAATAAATCTGTGCAGTTGGGACCTTGATATCTTAGTTGTTGCTTACGGCATTCTTAACTTTGTTTATGGTTGCAATTCCAAGAGATTTTAACATTAATCCCTTAGTAGGAGTACTGACATGTCTCATTATCTTTGCTCCATCCAACTCAATATTCAGATTATACTCCTACATGATCTTGATATTTAGATTGAATTTCTAGATCATGAAGGAAAGTGACTACTATATATATATCTCATCATAACTCAGATCATTATTGTGTAGGGGATAACAACACAAACATAACAGCGAAAAGTAAACACCTGTTTTCTTCTCACTGTTGTCTTTATATTTATCATTTCTTAATTTTTCATAAACTGTTGGGTAGAAAATAATGCCTAGCTTTTTATCAGTTTTTCATGCAACTTTTCTAAATGATTTCTGCTTTGATGCATCCCAAGGCACTTTGATGACGCTTTGGCTTCCTGGGATAAAGTGCAGCTGTAAAAACATTGTTGTTATTCTGCATAGTGTTGCTTAGTGAGTTTTTACTTCATTAAAAATAGATTTCATAAATTTTAGAATGTAGCCATAGCCATATTTTTTCCCATATTGAATGATATTAGCAAATTCTTCCTCTTTATTATGGCTTCTAGACTAATGTATAAAAATTCATTTAAAGAAGGCATGGAAGGCTAATTTTTTATATATCACAAAGTCAAATGACCAAACTGGGATAAGAACCAGATGGTAATGGGTTTTGAAACCAAAGTGTTTAGAAACAGCTGAAAACATTCCAGTAATAGAATAATTATTACATTGCTATAGGAATGCTGTTTTTTTTTTATAATTTTTGTGATTTAAGGGCAGATTAAGCAGATTAGTTCTCTTTTCTTATTTTATATATATGTTTATAAATATTTATAATTATATTTGTATATTTATATATATTTAGTATTAATGCTTTTGAAATGCTTTAATATTAATAAGAAAAATGGCAGAAACTTTCTGGTATCCAAGAACCAATTAAAAATTTTTATATTGGAATTAATGGGAAATGAGTTTCCAATTTATGAATTTTCACTTGATGAACAGTTTTTGAAGTCTCAATAACTTTCGTAATCTGAGGAATACTTATATAGGTATTCCTCAGATTATCTATATAGATATAAGAAGTTTACAAAGTTTCTTCAAATTTTGGGTGAAATCATACATTACTATGAAATATATAAAAATGCTGATAGACAATACTGTTTTAACTACTCACAGCAAAAAAAGTTATGTTTTAAGGAAAGCAATGAGTAACATTTCTCCAATGCAATAATATTTCAATAATGAATTTTTACTGAATAAAATTTTAGAACAACAAATAAAATAAATTCTCTTACATAATATTAGCTGGTTCATTTCTACTTTTAACTTGGAAGCCCAATTCAAATCTTTCTTTTTTCTTACATGGGAATGTTGTTTTAATAAGTTTGGCACCAGCATGAGTTGGACGAATTTCACACCAAGGAGAATCTAAATATTTACAAATTTAACTCTTAATAAAATTACAAAATGAAATTTAAAATAAAAAAATTCTGCAAAAGAAAATAATTATAATAGATTTTATATATTAATTATTTTTATTGCAATTATAAATACAATAGATCTTGACTTAGGTGGTTAATTTGTCCAAAAAATTTCTGCATGTATCAAAATTGCATAAGTCAATAATACTAAAATTTGATATACACAATTGTGTGCAGTACCAAACAGAATGATCAAATAAAATTTATAAGCATATTTTAAGCATAGATAAGAAAATTTAAGGCCATAAGTGATATTTTTGAAAAAGGTAATCGTTTAATGAATATTTCATTTACATTTTATAGAAATTCTATAAAAATAGTCTTATGCATCTGTATATCTCTGAAATCATATAAGTCAGGGATCTACTGTATATTAATCATCTGAATAAATACAGAATCAGGTTAGCTTTTATTAAATAACAAGATCATTATTCTATAAAGAACTTAAAAAGACATCTAGCAGTATAAATAATAGCAATATAAAAAAAATAATTTATATCATTAGAAGTTAAAATTATTTTTTGGACTCTAGAAGGATATTAAAATTTATATATTTAAATTTGATAAAAAAATATAATTAATTGTTCCTAAGTCATAAATAGTGATATTAAAGATGGATTGTTATTTGTAACAATTTAAATAATTGATGAATTTATTTAAATTGTTACAAAAACAATTTATATTTTATATAATTTATCAAGTAATTTGAAACTGAGAAGTATATGCAATATCAAATTCTTTATATATAAATGTATATCTAAATTTCGACTTACTATTATAATTTTGCAAGTTATGATATATATTGGTATGAATCTTAAATACCAAGTAATTCTGTTATTTCAAACTTGCTAGAAGGTAACATAATATAAAATGATCCTTTCTGCTTTTTTAATCAAATACTAGTAGTTAATAGCACTTTAAAATTAAATAAAATTTATGTGTTAAGTGTTTTAAATCTATAAGGTCAGTAATAGACAGGTCTTCTTCAATACAAAAAAATTCAGATATAAAAATTTTTTTCTAATTAGAACAAGAACAAGTCTATTCTAGAAATTTTTTAAATTTCAAACATTTCAATTGCATTATACTATTATATACATATTTACATATAATTATTTTTTTACAAAGCGTATATTTAGGTAATACTTTATATTACTTTATATTAACCTATTATTTTTCATCAGTTACCACCACTACATTACATATTCATTATTATATAGTAGTTTGTAACACCACTTTGGTTCTTAACCAACAATGATTTATACACTATTGCCATAATGGTAGTTCTTCTAATGCATTATCATTTATTATATCATGATGTTTTTTCTCAAAGTTATTTCTAGAGTCTCTAATGATTTTATATTTCTTTTTATACATAATTCCACCATCATGGCAATGATATATAAATCATTGCTGGTAGGGAACTGGAAGGGAATGTATAATAACAAATGTGTACTACAGCAGTAGAACTGATGATAAATAATAGGTTAATATCTAGTGTGTTCATAAATTCTCTCACAAAATTCAAAAAGCACTAAATACTATGAGAATGGAAAGTATACAGGCTGCATATGTACATGCCTTTGTTGCTGTTATCTTCTTGTAAACAAAAGATTTTTCTATAATCTTCAACAGATCAGAAATATCACAAAAACAATCTTATTGTAATACAATTTTGTAATTATGTTTAATGTAAAAGAGACTATATGAAATTTTTAAGTTGTTGAAAAACATGGGACTTGGAAGAAAGATGATATATAATGTTATCAGTCAGTGTCAGAGATAGAAAAAGAACCTGAAGACCAAGAACAAAAAGAATGCTAAAGATAATTAATGTTCTATGTGTGTATGAACTGGACAAAATCTTTGCCACAATCAAAAGAAATTGGCTCTGTAAATCAATATGTCAAGGTAAATAGTTTAGAGAGCCTCAAAACAAGACCTTAAACTTAAAGCTTTAAAGTGAGGAACATATCAATTTGTAAGTGTTCAGCAAAAGAATAATCAAGCCGAGAGAAGTTGGGCATTATTAAAGTGGTATGATGGAGTTAACTACAAAAATATTTTTTTCACTGATGAAAATATCTTCACTGTTGAGCAAATGTTTAATAAGCAAAACAATTACATTTATACTAAGTCAAAAGAAGAAATCCCCAGAGGTTTGAAAAAAGTACTAAGAGTCAGAAGCCAGCTTCAGTGATGCTGTGATATGGAATTAATTGGCATAGAAAGGTGAAGTTGTACTTTGTACTGTAGGGGATGAAAGTAAATGCAAAGAACTACTTGGAAGAAATTATAGAATTGATTGTAACGCTACTGAAAACTGGTCTTTTCAACCCATATCAATTGGTCTTTCCAACAACATTGCTCCATCACACAAGATCACAGTTCCCCAGAGACAGCTAATCCAGCCATTTCTATCATTTCATATAAAGTCAATAAAAATTAATTATATCTATGATCATTATTATATGATACAGTCTTTCTAATATTCATATTTTTATTAGTAGTTAAGGAATTTAAATTAGTTAAGTAGTTTATTTTAATTTAATAGATGTTATAAGTTAAATGATATTGTGAGGGAGAGCTGCAATATTTTTGAGACATACCTGATTGAAAATTTTTTCATTTTCTTGGAATACAAATGAACTTTTGAAGATTTTTCTACAAGACATAATACTACTACTACTACTACTACTACTACTACTACTACTACTAATTTGTTTATTTTTGACATTTATTTTTTGAAATATTTTAGAAGAAATCCATATTTTAAAGAACAGTTAAGACATCATCAATGCTTTCAAGAACTTTCAGCTGAAAATCTTTAGAAAACATCTGTTAAGTCTACTGAAGCTTCCAAAAAATGTCCAAGTTCAAGTAGGACTAATTTTTGTCCACAGTAATACTCTTTCATGTTATTAATCTATTATTATGTGTTGACTTATAATTTGTTTTATAGTTGAAGCATGAATTGATAAAAAATATGAATTTTGTTATCAGTGTAAATGAAAATATGTATTTTTAAATTAAAATAGTTTCCTAACCTTTTACATAAATATATGTATCTTGAACTTATCATTTATATGTTAGATCATTAATTCAATTATTTTATTTTCCATATTTACTTCTATTGTTATCATCATATTTATCATAGATATAGATAAAATCTTATTATAAACTGTTGTAATCCTTTATAAGAATTCATGGCTCTATCAATACTTTTATATGTTATATTTAAGAATTGTCTTAATGTAATAATGCTTAGAATAATTGTATGAAATGAAATAATGCTAATAATAATTGTATGAAAAAATAATTTTCCCTTGGGAAATTATTTCTATGAAAGAGGGGAGTGATGTGAGGTCCAGAAGACTCCTAAATGGCACTTTCTTGTTTTGGAGAAAGTTTCAAAAACATACTAAAATTTAAATTTAAAAATTGTAAAAAAAAATAAAAAAATTGTTTTTAGATAATTGATTAATTGATAAAAATTTAATCATCTTTGGCAGACAAGGAACTTCTCTTTTAATTCTTTGTCAGAGGCATGGGAAGTTACTGCTAAAAGTTCCTTCTCTGAGAAAGGATAAATATGGTTAGGTCTTTGTTAAAACAATTAAAAAAAGAAACAATTAGGTATGTTCAAGAAGGCAATAGCATAGCTCTTCTGGGGAAATTGTAATACAGTATGTACCAAAATATGCAGTACTGAAATGAAAAGACAAACATTATTACCTTGTTGTCATCTTTTAATTTATTTCTCCTGAAAGAAACTAGCATACGGTATATACTATTAGTGTGTTTACTTACCACAATATGTGGAACTTAAGTATTTGAAGTGTACACTGCCTCACTGTAGACAGTGTTCATATCATTCATCCAGATTCTCAAACATATCCTGGAACAGAGGTTGCTGCCACTGCTGCAAACTTCTACAAAAGGAGAGACGATTTGCTCACATAATGAAGGAAAAGTTCTTTGCAAATCTTCACAGTTGAACACACTTTCCTTTAACATTCCCCATTCCCTACAAGTAGGTATCAGATGGTGTAAGATCAGGTGAATGGGAAGTCAGTACCATGTGAAATGAAACTTTCCAGAATGTGAAACATTCATTTCATTTCACAAATCATTTCTAGGTATTCCTGCATTCTTGCAGAATGCAGGAATGGCTAGAGATTCTCAAGTTATATGGCTGATTGCCATGCCACCTTCTGTTGATATCACTGTCTATTCATGTGATTCCTTTGCATGACAGAACATTTTCAAATCTTGAAGAAATGGTCTGAGTTTTAGTAAAGTATATTTTGGCACATACTGCAGTTCTAAATTGTTAGCTTGTCATTAGCTGTTAAGTCTAACTGGTTCTATAGCTTTGATATTGTCATCTCTTGGTACTGTTTCTATAGAATTATGTATTATTATTAAATATTATTATTTTTTATATTAAAATAAATGCTTTGTTATAAATTTCTAAGTTAATTCTTCTATCCTGGACCTCAGCATCACTGGTCCATGTATCATATATCATATTTTGATCACTGCATTCTAACATGAAAAAACATAAAATTTCTTCTGTTGTCAGGCTGACCTAACCAATGTTGAAGGCCCCAAGCCTCATAATATTGCAATGAATTTCAGTGCTTACTTTGCATTATTCACCTCCATGTTACTGTTTTTGATTCCAATTAAAAAAGAAATTTCTGGAGATTCCCCTAATTATATATATCATTTCAATAGGGAATTTGTTTTGTCTGTATTTTGAGTTTGGTATTTAAAGTGAAAAATATCTTTTTAGTGTTTAATGGTATAAAAAATTTAATAAAAGTTAAAATAAATCTCATGCATGTATAAATTTATTAATTTTGCTGAAAAATTAATAAATGATAAGTTATAATTTTCAAATCATTTTGTCAAACATGATCCTAATGAAGAACAAGCTGGAAAGTTTCAACATGATCTGAAGTCACTAATAGCCTCTTAGAGAAATTATATAATGGTCTATTCAAAACACAAACACAACAATTAATAACTGAATTCATTCTTAAAACCACTGAAACATTGGCACCACAGGAGACTAGTGCTAATTTTGTTCAAGTGATCACAGAAAGAATTTCACCAATGGAGCAAGATGATGATGAATAAGCGATTTCTAGTGAAAGTAGTGATATTGCTGTCTTATGCAAATGTATGTATTTATTGTCAAAAAGTGACAACAAATAAAATCTTAATATCTATAACTCATATTATTTTGTCTAATTTTTGTGTTTATGAATTAGTAATATGTTATTTTTCTTTTCAAATGATAATTTACTTTATATAATGCATTTTTATATACATGTGCAACCTTTATGAAATAAAAAGTGTAAGCATGTAAAAAAATAAGATTCTAACAAGATTTTTCATATGGTTTATTGCATTATTTTTGCAGATTTTTTAGGTCTGGAACAAATCTTTTATTTTTCCATAGATACAGTATATTTTTTTATACAAATTTTTTAAAATGTATTCTTTGGAAATGTATCTATTATATAAAAAAAAGAATTAGGTGCATTTATATTTTCCAGACCAGAATCAGATAGTATTGATTCTTCATAAAAAGAAGTATAATGTCAAATATTTATATTTTTCAGAAATGTCACATCTCTAGTAGTTATATAATTTATAAAACTGTTTATAAGTATAAGAATCTATAACTCATTTCAATGGCTTTTTTTACTGGTATATTTGAAATTTAATTTTTACACAGATTAATAAAGGATTTATTGACTGATCTCTGTAAGTTTTTACTTATATAGAAGAAAATATATTAAAAACTTTTCTTTGTTTTATTAAATTTTAATGGATTTACAATGCAATCAAATCAGAACTCTCAATTTCCTTTTTGTTTGATATGTGTAGTCTAAGGAAGCATTTGCTCATAAACTGAAGAATTTGCCAGTGAGAAAAAAGTAAAACTTATTTATACAAATTGAAGATGTTTTTAATCAAAGCAGTGCTTTTACTTCATAGTTTTGATCAAAAGCACTTGCTTCAACTTTATTTATTTGGACCAGTATTTTTCTTCAATGGGATCATAAAAAGATTTTTTAATATAGAAAAATTCAATCAGAGAGGAGATCATCATCTCTAATTGAAAAGGCCATAAATTTACACAATATATGAAGAGGAGTTTCATTTCAATCTTATATCTACAATTGGGACTATCAACAATTCTAATTAAGTAGAGATGCCTCCTAAGATGACAATGCTCCTATAAGAAGTTCTGTTACAATCTTTACTTGACTTGTATGCAAATGTAAAAAAAATCTTTAATTCTTTGTAATGAAACATCTAATTAAGAGCTTTTTCTTGTTTTAGTCCAAGAATGGTCCTTGAACCTGTGAAAATCTGTATGTGCTTTGTCATTAATTAAAATTACATTAAAATAAAAATCAATATTTATAACTAAGATCTTAATATACATTTTAATTTCAATAAAGAACTAATTTAATATTTAACATTAACTGAAAACCAATGAAATTAATTAATTTTAATAACTGAAAACAGATAATCAAACACATACCAGTTTCAATCATTAATCTATCAGCAGGAAGAGTAGCAACAACTTCCAAATTCTCTCTTGTTTTAAGAGAACTAAATAAAATATAAAATTTAATATTAATGAAATAGTAAAAATAAATTATCTCCTATTTAAACATTGATTATTGAAAAACTAAAGATTATGATGATATACAAATAATATTACAATATATATTATATAATAGCAATATATTGCAGTAAAATCTACAAATTATTTGCATTCAAAATAAAATTACAGTATTAATTAACAAATTTTTTTAGTGTCATAAATTAGTGACAAAAATGAGAGATCAGTTTGAATATTTTCTCTATAATTTATTGTAAAATATATTTACAAAATACTGTTTAAATAATAAAAACAATAAATCATAGTTGTTGCAATTAAACTTTTTTTTACTTTTATAAATTAAAATTTAATTAATTGTTAAATGAATTAGTTTTAAATGAAAAAAAATATATATAGATGAAACCATTTTTGATAATTTATATGATTATTATAAGCTTATTTCTAAACTTGAAATTTGTTTTTACTATATTCAGCTATCACTTCATACATTTGTAATTTAACATCTAAACTTAGAAAAAATTGAGATAATGTTTTAGAGAGATAATACCAATGAGTGTCAATTAACTAGTTGTTATAAAAATATGAAAAGTCAGTCATTCAAGTTTAATTACTAATAGTGAATATAAGTATTATAAGTAGAAGTAATTTTGGAAATTTTACTATAAAATTAAATAAAGCAGTAGTTACAACTGACCAATTAGAAGTGAATGAAATCATTATGCCAACTATATAAAATAATGGAAGTTTGACTTTTAATGATCGGATAGTATTATGAATAATTCATACTGAACAATTCTAGATTAATAATAATTCATATCAAATCACCAAACTGAATTTTGAATAGTTTGAGTGAATGTGATAAACTCTAAGTCAGGAATATTTTGAGTATTATATTATTTTTAAAATAATTATTGTTATAATACGAATTATTTTAAAAATATATTATTTATTGAAATATGTATACTTGAGATTTTCTTCTTTTGTCAGAATTCTATTTCCTAATTAAGTTTAGCATAAAATTATTTATATACTCTTTGTTTGATTTATGAATTTTTGCAAATACAAATACATCTAGATCTCATTTTGAGTTGTTTTGGCTTGTTTTTTTAATTGCATCATAAAATAATTAAGACAATATTTTGCATTGAGTTGCAAAATTCTGTATTTGCATCATTCTGGAAATCATTTTTGTTTGCTGATTTCTCATGTCATGAGTGTGATTTTCTGGCATCTTTCACCTCCTCCTTTCAAAATCTGTGTGAATCTATCCTCTATTTTGAATGTTGTACTAGTTAAAAGTAACAGTTGCCTTCATGTGCTTGAAAATATTTTTCTTATATGAATATGTCAAATTCCTTGCCAAAAATAAATCAAATAGTTTTTTCATTACATTTTCAGAGAAGTGATATTAAAATCACCAGCTACTAACATAACTCATTCAAAAAGTTTATGAATTCTATTCTAGCTATAATATCAGAGGTAAAGAACAGAGTTTCAGCTCTAACAATTTGTAAAGCTCATATTTTCAGGAATTTTAACATGTTAGTTGGAAGAGCTAATCAATGCTACAAATCAATGCTTACCACTTTTCTAATGGTGTGGTGTGAGCATTCAGACTACTTAAACAACTGCTACTTTTGCATGACTATATTCAACAATTTCTTCAGAAAATCCAAATATAAAATAAATTATCTTAATATATTGTCTGCTTTGAAACCTGTTTTTCATGAATGTGCAATGTCAATGTTCAGACCACTAGAATATTTTACTATTAAATCTCATTATACAGTGCTCTAGATTATAGCGTATTATTAAAATTTCATTTCTTGTATTCTCATTTGCATTTTTTTTCCTGAAAATATGGGAGCATTCTATGATGAGCATGGTGAAAAATTCCATCAGTACATTTCCTAAATAGAAAAGAGGTACCAAAGAAAATGGAATCCAAATATATTGGTAGAAAATTGCTGGATTCCAGATCAAAAACACTAACTGTAGGATATCAGAACTAAAAATGAAATGAGTGTTTTATGATAAACTATTTTAATCAGAATATTGTGTATAAAACATTGTTCATTATTTGACACTGTAAATTTTAATTTAAAAAAATTAAATTATTTTTATTATAAATGTAGATTTTGGATTTATCCCTTCTCTTTTAAAATCAGTAAATGACAAAATAATTTGATAATCATATTTGAATTCAGCAAAATCAAAACTATAAGAATCATCCTGATTTTTAAGAGGAAACAAAACTGTTTTGCTAATTACTGTTATTTAATTATTATTTTGTATAATTTATATAAATATAAAGTTATACATATCACTACATATATACACATATGCATACACACCTATCCCTTGATTTATATGGTAGATTGGTTCTTCAATTTTTATAGAAAATAAAGGGATAGATTCTGAAACACTCAATTAAATAATCTGCATTTTATTTAAAATAAATTACAGATAAATTAATAAAGATGCAAACCATTCAAAATATATGAAAACAAGTTTATTCCATATTTTCTCTTATCAATATTGAAACACTCTTCTTTCTAAGTTCAAAATCACCATTACTGCTACTAATTTTCTCTATCTCAGATTTTTTTTAATTTTTTTTTAGAAATAATTGAAATTAGCTTAATAAATCTGTTATCAATGTTTACTTTTTATTTTTTTTTAATTCCATATAATTTTTTCATACTGAGCTAAGAAGTTCATAATTCCTTTCTAAATCTTAAGCTACAATCAATGTTTGGATCAATTTCAAGGAAATAATTTATTAAAAGATTAACATGACTAATAATTTTATTATTATTTTTTCACTGTTTATAAATTATTATAGATGTTAATTAACAATTCTAATAAATGATTATTATATAAAAATTAAAGATTATGTGTATACTATACAATACTGTATACATAAAAATTATTTGCCAATATTAATGGAAAAGTTACAGATTTTGTTATTCATCATTGCCCATAAGAATATTACTATGATCATCTTTGCTGTCAGTGATGGATTTAAACCATATTAAATTGAAATATGTAAAATGAATATTCGTATCAATTTTTCAACTGTTTTAAACCAAAATCATGCAGTACAACATAACATGCATATTTGTGTGTATACTTTGATCCTTATTTGAGATTAAAGTGTTTGTTTCTGGAAAATGATCATAATTTTTAGTAAAAAATTATAATGGAATGTTGTAAATTAAAAATTAAACAATAAATGTCAACCATTTTCATTTAAATATGTTGAAATATCATGTAATTACATAAAGAGCAACAAAATAAATCTATAACATTAACAATTATAAAAAAAACCTTAATAATGAAGTTATTTCAGATAAAATCCTTTAAGGAAGAAACAGGCTGCTAATATGAAAGCATTATAAAAACTTCCATTTGTGCATACAACTAGTAAAGATGTCATTTACAGTTTGGAGTATCCAGGTTCAATTCCAGATCCAATAATTCTACATACTTTTAATGAAATCAGAGCCTAGCCCTTCAAGTGCTAATTTTCAAAATAGCAACATGGTAAAACATTTGTTTAACCATGATAAAGCAGTTACCATCGTGGATGCTAGATTCAATTCTAAGTCTCACGCTTCCAGACTTTTCAGGAGAGTTCAGAATGGCTTGTTGTATCTCATTCTTTAATCATCTAATTGATCCTACCAGGGATGTGTATCACCTATAATAGGATTGTAATGTCCTGCTGTTTAGTAACAGCCAGTTCAAGATGACATAAATTTGCATAGGGATCTCTCTACTGGTACAATTATTTAATGGACTTTGGTTAGAGAGGTAGAAACCCTGACCCTGAAACACACAACAAAATATATACTTTTTCAAAATTGAATAATGGCTTAGTAATAACATAGTTACTGAAGTAAAATTTTATGCAATATTTTGATGATTGTAAATTTTTTGGATCAAAATTGAAAAGAAAAATAGAAAATATCTCCAAAAGTTGTTATTTGCAGTTGTTTAGTAATTTCATAAAGTATTCTTTGTAAGAAAATGTTAAGTGCAATAATTCACTGCAAGCATTGATCAAAAATGAAAAATATAATATGGTATTGAATATTTCATCAACAAAACAAAAAAATAAAAAAAAACAAATGAAAGCATTACATAAAAGCACTTGAATTCAATGAAAATTCCATTTCATAAAATTTACAGAAAACTAAACATCACTATTTATTCACCAAATGGCCACATAATAAGGGTCTATTTATACTGAAGAGTGAAAATACAACAAAAATATGAGTCAAGTATTCAAAAAATTTTGTTCAAATATTTTTCAATAGAACTGTTTATATTGACACCAAACTCATCTGTTCCATGAACAAGTTTAATCCAACTTATGTCTCCAATGATATTTTCCTGGGATCTCTTTCAGTACTAATTTGTTACATATTTGGTGGGTTTACTTTTTAATTTAAAGTTTGTTTTCAGTTCAGTTTATTTCGATGTTTTAATTTTTTATTGCATTTTAAAATGGATAATAAAAAATTGATTTAAACAGTCAGACAAAATGCAGTTTTATATGATTATCACATCGGTTGCTTGATTTCATCCTTGTCTGATATAAATAGAAAAGTTATATCAAGTAATGATATAAATAGAAAAGTTATTCTCTCAAGTTGTTGCCATGCTCATTTCATGCTCTTCACATTTATTTATTTTGTATAAATAGACCCTAAAGCATTGGCTTACATCAAGAGGCTCCAGGTTGAATTCCAGATCCCACATATAGTTTTTTCCTCTGAGCCTATAAACCCCATTCATTATGTTACAAACTAACTAATCTATCTCATCAGGGGTTTCCCTGATTAGTTGAGAGAATATATTTTCTATTGCAATTTTAAGTACCCTGAATTAAATCCTTTTCCCATTTGAAATATATAAATGAAGTCATAAGATAGGACAGATGACAATATTGGTACCAATTATATTCCTCTCCTTTATCAAATGCATAGTTTAATCCACTTTTGAAACATTGATTCATTATAAACTTCTCATAAAAATGGGATAAAACTCATATGTCGAATTTTTGGTATAAAATAACATTTATTCATAATATTAGAGTCTCATATATGGGGGCCTCATAAACTGAGATTGACCTATATATTTTTATTAAGCAGTTGCTTTCATATTTCCTACTGTAATGTAAACAATATGTGAAATTTCATTATAGGATGTTTTCAATAGGCAAATGTTAATTTAATTTATTTTAATTCAATTTTTATATCATTTTAAAACATTTATGTTGTTCTTTTTCATGTGTTTCTTTACAAATATTTATTAATATAAAAAATAAAGGAATATTTTGAATTAATAGGATAATAACTAGTAGCAACTTTATTGTATTATCAAGTTTGTAGAAGGTTTGATAGATAACTATAGGAAGTTAAATGAAAAGAAAAATCTCCCATAACAAGTTTTCCATGATAAAAATTTGGTTTGTTTTTAAACGTGACTTCAGAAATTTCTATAAATTTCAATGATCCAACTTGAAACATAAATCAATAATTATTATTCACATAAAACAACTTTGTCTTAATATTTTTTAAAGGTTTTTATAGCATTTAATATAAGCAATACCTTACGAACAACACCGCTAAACCCAACGACTGTATATCAGAAACTGATTTTCCAAATGGAGAATCTTTAATTCAGACTTCTGAATTATTTGAACTACTTCAAATAATTCAGAAGTCTGATTAAAACAAATCTTATTCTTTTTCTGAAATTGCACCAGGTAAAATTCTTTTGAATTATCAGATAGTCCATGTCGTTCACTTACCATATTAACCATTTGGATGATATGCATGACCTAACAACAGTGTTTATTATGGTTATCAGCTAAATATCCTCGATCAGACTTAGTTTAACTAACAACATTTATCTAGGAATATGAATAGAATAATCAGTGTCAATCTATGTATACAGGTTTATTTACCAAAAATATTTTGATGGCTGTCTCAGTACTCTGCAGTAAATATCACTAATGAATAATAAATAACTTTGCATAAATTTCATTAATATTTGCATTTATATGTACAAATATAACAAAAAATTACTTCAAAGTAATTTTGGCCAAAATTAGCAAAAATCAATCTAAAATATATGTAAAACAAAAAAATTTCAGATAAGACATATTTATTTCAATCAGCCTGAAATTGTATGATGACGCTGTTAGACTTAACATTGAACTGTAGAATGATCTAAAGTGGTATAGAACTTATAGGTTAGAATTATGAATAAATGGAGAAGGCTAAGGAAGGAATAACTTCAACAACAAATTTGCTTATAAGTATGGGAATGTAGATTTAAATATTGAACAACCAATTCATTCTTTTCAACAATAAATCAGTGGAAGAATATTAATTATTATCAGCATATATACAATAATGTTTCTAGCTGTCTGTAAACTTATTGACTGCTATTGTTTATCTCATTTCATCATAATCAGAGATAAACATTCTCAGTTTTTGTATTCAATATTTAAATAAGCAATCATTAATATATTTTTTTTTTTTTTTTAAGTATCTGTGAATCAAACATATATTGGCAGAAAGAATCAATAAATCTGTCTGCTAATAGTTCTTATTTTCCTATGCTTTTTAGAACAAAGAAGATAATGTATGATGGTATATTTGTTGGCAATCAGATAAAGAGAAAAATTACAATCTGAAGTTTTTAAATTGATAAAATAAGTTTGAAATCAAAGGGTTGAATTAATTTTTAATTTAATACAATAAATTTAATATGTTTAGTTTAGCTATAATCTTTAATTTAAGAAAGAAAATGGTATGAATTAATAAAAAAAATTTTTTTTGGTAAAATAAAATAAGAAAATTAATTTTTTTATTTTCTCTATATACCAATTTGGACTGATAAATATTTTTCTACAATACCACACAGGATAGGGTTGGCATAGAGGTTAATAAACTTTTATCTAACTTCAAATTATGGAGAGTAATTTTATTTTTTAATTTTAATATTAGTTAAATAATTGATAATCTCACAGAATTGATAAAAAATTATAAAAAAAATTAATATATAAATAATGAACTTAATTTTCAAGAAACTGTTGATGATATATAAATATTCAGAATAAATACAATATTTTTAATTAAATTTTTTAGAATATATTCATATTTTTAATAAATCAAAATATATCTTTCAAAAAAATTCAATTAATTTTATTTTTAAATTAAATTAAAAATAAACTAATATTCAATATGTACCATCCATTTATACCAATATATAAACCAAGATCTAATATTGCTTTGGCATCTTCCTTAGTGCCATCAAAAGAATGTACCTGAAATAAAAATATATGTAAATTAAAACAATACTTTTTAATAAAATTAATATAAGAACTTAAATATATAATTTATACAAAATTTTATATAAATGCAATTTTTTTGTTTAACAGCATAAGTAATAAAAATATTCTGTTCAATCTATCTTTTTCATCTTTTTATTAGTCTTTAAGAAGGATAAATACAGAATTAATTTATATAACATATAGCATTGTTAACAGAGAACAGTAATATCATAATAAGATTTATAAATAGAACAGAAGAACAAACCAAAAAGTATTTATAATTTAATTTTTTCAAATAATATAATTACAGTTGATTATCTATGTGGGTTTGAATTCTTGACCAACAAAAATATCATTTTTTTATTGCCCTCCTGCTTTTTGATATGCTTCATTCATTTTATAAGTTTCTAGATGTCTCAGAAAAAATAGTTTTTGCTGAATGACAAACCATACATACATTAAAGAAACATAGACTATTACGATCAAAAACAGGACACCATCATTATTGTAAAATATATGGTTATATATACTATATACCATCATAAAACAAACCACCACCATATACCAAAAAAATTCTAATTTAAAATTACAGGTTATCCTTGACCTACAATGGGATTATGTTTTGATAACCCCACAAGTTGAAAATAACCCATAATAGTAATAATTTTAATAGTAATAATAGACAGTGAAATACTGAATCCTTTAAGATAGTATAATCATCCAGATTTGATCAAGAATCCTTAGTTATAAAATAATCCAGAATCGAACCTAGTTCCCAAAGTGGTAAGAATTGCTTTACTACATTTTTAATAAAGTAAAAAAGTATTTCTAGCCAATATATGAAAATAGCCAAACTTGGAATATTGTAATGGCCATCATAAGTATCTATATATATAAATAAACTAACTTGCTCTTATACAAACTACAACTTAAACTAGCACTATTAGCAAGTAAACCTAACTTTATTACAGTAAAACATAATCAAGTTTTATTGTATAGTTATATATCATTTACATAATTTATATTTAACTTCAAAATTTATGTTCTAAGTGTTTAGGTTGATAATATCGAATTATATGTATTCGGATGTTTAATTTAATTTAAAATTTTGTGTATTCTAAGAACTTTTACAACGGATGTTTTATGAATTGATTGTTTAGAATAGTTAGTTCTTAGATGTACTGAGGAGGGACCCGAAGTAGGTC
>WUQG02275724.1:0-19851 GCA_011317285.2 Androctonus mauritanicus | reverse complement strand
GTCAATAAAATATATTATTTTTTACATGCTTCGCTATATTTTCATTAATTTTTATTTTATTTTTACTTCCGCAAAATAGCCATTTTACCCGACTGGATTGGGCAAAGTGGCCACTGAGTAAACTTTTAACTTTTTAAATGGGAGAAAAGTTCCAGTTTAATGATGAATAAACACTCAGCTCATACTACACTGGAGATAGACCTAAATATGATCACAATGCAATAATGAGGACACAAAGCATTATATTTTCAATAATTTATTTAAAAAAATTTTAAGATCAAATTTAAATCTTTTTCAATTTGTTTTTTTTGGCAATCTAGCTCAGACGCACTCTCGAAACTAATGTCGTCCTTCTGCAATAGGTTAGACATTCACTACCAGGTTCCTGAAGAATATAGAGTAGTAATATCCAATGGCCACTTTACCAGCTCTGGCCTCTTTATCCTATTCTCCCCTACTTAAAATAAAAACTAAAAATTGAATCCAATGAAGTGTCTAAGATATTAAACTAATTCCTAATACAAAAAAAAAAAAAAAATTAACTAAATAAATCATATTTTGTTAATTTCAAGCAAATTATTTAATTCTTTTTTACATTAAACTGAAATTAATAAAGTTTATAAAAATCATAAATATATGTAGTAACTTTTAATATTTTTGTCATAATTATGATATATTGAAAATATTATTGCATTAAAATAGAATACTATTGATTCTTATGTTTTTCATTTAATATGACCAAACAAAATATTTTTAGAGATGTTGGAAAAATAATCGTTTTTTATTATTTTTATCAAAATTGTGAAATTTATAAGATAGGCTACTCTATATTAAAGAAATTGCCAAAATTTCTATTAATTAATGAATTCATTTTTTTCTGTTTTATTTGTTTGCATTATAAAAATAAGAACACATAACAGTATAATGCATAACACAGTTTGTAATGAAAGTGCAAATGCAACTTGGTTAAAGTATTATATTTAATATGACAGTATCATTTTTTATCAAAATTATAGTTTTACTTTTTCTTTAATATTAAAAAATATTTGTTTATAAAATATAAAGAAAGAATTTTTTGTTTATATTTTGTATTTATGTTGAAATATATTTACGTATATAAGTAAAAACGCGATAACAGATTTGATTACTTGAAATTCGCGATACAATCATAAAAATATAATAGACTCACTACATTATTAGTTTTTCCTCATATATAATTACATAATATGCTATATATACTTATCGTAGAAGTTTTAAAATTCTTAGACTTCTTAAAAATATCTCAAGAATTTATTCAAGGGATTTACATTAGTTTTAAATTTAACGAGAAACTTTTATTTCGTAGCTACAACAACTGTTACAGTATAATTTTTCATAGATAAAAGTAGCTATTTAGCATGAACCCAAAATTAGCTTGTTATAAATCGAAAGGGAAAAAACTTCACAGAGTTAGTAACAATAATTACTCCTTAAAGATGTCTTTCCGGCTTAAACGTCTAGGATTCTGTGGGCTAAGCGCCAACAACGGTTAAGTGCACATTTAATGTATAGAGAAGTCATGGCTTCTAATGGGGAAACACCAGACTATTGCGCCGATGTCGAAGCGGAAACGTCTTTCGATGTCCAGCTTTATATCTACGATTTAGCTAGAGGATTGAGAAAATCTTTGAACGAAGTTCTATCAGGTAAGTTACTAGTACATTTTGAGTCAAGGAAACTATTTTTAGCAATAACTGCAGTTATGTACTTGTAATAATAATCAAAAATAAACCGAGTTGTTTATGATATTCCAAATATGTTAGATTTTTTAAAGCTGTTATTAATATTACGAAAATTAATTTTTTGCAAGGCGTAACAGTGAAAAGCACTCAAAATTAAATACTATTTTAAAAAGCTTTGATGTTATTTCCATGCTGTAACTAAATTAGGGTTAATTTGAGAATTAATAAAAACAAGTAATAACTGGAACGACTAAAGAAACTGCGCAGATCTAATTTGCAAATTTGAACAAATTGTTTTTCAACCCAAATATTTGCCCCCTTTTCTAAAAGAGTAATAGGACATTGTCAACAAAGTATGGGCACATCCAGATGTGTCAGGTGATTGCACTCCTTTGTTTGAATGAAGACGCATCGTCATTTCTAATCAGTTCTTTCTTCTCTTAACATTTTGACATTGTTTTCTACTTAACGCATTTATTCTAGAGCCGCTCCAATTCTTGGCATTGATGCCATTCAAAATTATATGCGATTAATTTTTGTATTACTATTTCCCATATCATGAAACATATCATTAAATAAATAAATTCAAATAATATTTAATATAATATTTCTTTCTGTTAGGGAAAGAACTGCCTACAATATGGCACACAGGCATAGTTGCTTATGGAAGAGAATATTTTTTCTTATCACCCGGAGTTGAAAGCTGCAGACCTGTAAGTCATAAATAATATTCACTCTAATTATAAATTGCAATTTTCTCATGAATAAATAATTAACCAACGTATTTATATTAACAGATGTTTTATTTTAAACAGAGACATTCTAAAATCATTTACTTAACATTAAATCAATGTTCATTTTAGGGAGGAACTATTTTGGGAGAACCCGATCAGATCTTGACTTTAGGAAAAACTGAACTTCCGTACAGTGTTTTTCTGGAGTATATTTTCGGTTTGGGAGAATCGAACTATAGGTATATAATTTTAATATATTTAAAAATTCGAAATTAAACTGAAAAAACTTTATTTATTATATTCATATATTAATATAGACCAGGTTGTTACGATTTTCAAAATCATAATTGTAACACTTTTACACAAGAAGTAGCAGTTTTCCTGACCGGTAAACCGATTCCAGAAGATTTTAGAGATATTCCTTCGGAGATACTTAAACCGTAAGTTAAGACATTTCGAACTGCTTATCTATAATTAGTTAAGTTTTAAAATTTGTAAGCGGAAAAGGACGAAGAGGTGCATTTACCTCTTAACAACGCTGTTGAAGGTTGAGCAACGTCTCCGACTTTTAACACTCGGGATAACTCACGTGACCACATGGAATGTTGGCTCTTCTCCTGGGCCTCCTCCCGTTCATGTTTTCTATATTTAACATATGACATGGACTATGTAAAACTGTAGTAGTATCAACAGAAAAAATTTCGATTTCTGTTCTTCTTAACTAACTTACATCTCATTTTATTTATAAGTATTTGCTATTACAGTTGCAATTTCTATTAATAAATTATCACCATTAATTTTATCAAGTTTCGACAAATATTAAAACTAAAACTGACGAATAAAAATAAGACTAATAAAAACATGATATATAAAATGAAATCCAAATATCAAAACCAATTAGATTAACAAAAATTAATTTAATATCCACAAAAAAATGGATATTAAAAAATTCCAGTACTAATGAATCTCTTCATTCTGTTGATACTAGGAAGAATTTCTGAATGATATAGAGTTTCATCTGAGTTATCTAAAACGAATAAAATAACATTTAAAGTTTACAAGAAAAAAATAGTCCGTTCATTCAGTTACGTCACATTTCGTAGTATAAATCATTTCCGATGACATCATACATAACCAATGGCTTGTCTGGTTTAAATTTCGAAGTTGAGTCACACATGGTTTATTTTAAGAAAAGCTTGAGAGGTGAGAACTTAAACAAGGCAGACAGTTGCCGTTTCACTGAGAAGTATAAAGTGAAAAGGTAGGTTTCTGTCACAAAGATAAATATTGTGGCATTTTACAAATTTTAGCGTTTTTTAAATAAGAAACGCGAATATTATCTTAATTAAAATGATACCAGAAAACTTTAAATGAAATGAAATTAATAATAATAGAGACAATTACAGTAATTGTGATTGATATTTACTTTTAAGAAAATTTAATTTTATATACGTTAAAAGAAATTAATTATTTATATAAATTTATATTTATATCAGTCCACTTGGTGATAGTCTGAAAGAGTATTTCAAGAAACTTAATCTTCGCGTAGAAGGTTCGAAAGGATTGAGTTTTGGAGATACAGCACGACAAGTAGAGCGTACAAACAGAGAACAAGAAAGAGTTGATTCAGCATCTGCATCTGGTACTGTTCAAAACGGTGTCAATCACGAAATGGCAGAACAGGCAAACGCTGCTGAATTACCTAAAACAGAAACACCAAAGCTTAAACAAGAAAAACCACCCGAAACTCCTCAAGTCAATGGCCATAGAGAAAATGAAGCATCAATGGAAAAAAATTCTCAGACTGTTTCAGACCAAATACAACAACAGTCAGAAATTTCAGAAGCTGCTGCTCCAAAAGAAGAAAATGAAATTCCTGGAAATGTTGAAGCTGCAAAGCCACCACTAACGCCAACAGAAAATGCAGAAGCTGCAGCTCTTTCTACTGAAAACACACAGAATGTTTCGGTTTCTACTCCTGACACTCCAGATGATGCAGTTGAACCGAAAGTTTACATATGTAAAAAAAAATCTAGGAGATACGAAGATCCACCGATTGTTTTCCAAGATGTAAATGTAAGTTAAATGGAGAAATTGAAATTTTAGAATAGATTTAATATTTTTTTACTAATGAAATTAAAGTATATCGACAGAAATTCGATTCATTCTCCATTTTGTTTGAGCACAGAAACTTTGATAACATTTGACTAAGAGTGTTTATATTTTTTATTATTTATTACATCAAGGCTAATAATCTTAAAAATCTGAAAATTCACTTATCACGTAAATTACTACAATATTAATTTATTAATAGTGATTTCAAACATTTTTTTTAAATTGACTAGTAAACATTATTCTTTTATTTCCTCTCAGGGAAACGAAGCGATAAATAAATTAAATGAAATGATAGGAAATCATTTAGGAGAGGAGGAAAAGCAATGCTTGAAAGATTTACAAGAATATTTATCAACTGATGGTGGAGCGTGGGCTCTTGGTTCAAACCATTTGGATTTAATGGGTAAATACGTAAGTTATATTTAAATATGTTAAAGAAAAAGTCTTTGTTTCATTATATCATAGGATGAAATCATACTTACATAAACAATTGGCACAGTTATGTGTTTCTATTGGTTCTATTTTTCTCAAAAACAACTGTAAAGAATGAACTTTTGTTCATTTATACATTACTAATTACTTAATGGTTGTTTTCTTTTAATATTAAAATCTTTTGTTGTAATTTTTACAGGTAGATTATTGAATGATAAAAATTTTTCGGCCGAAATACCTGTTATTACATTACACATGATGCAGGCTGCTGCTTTGAAAGATGACGTCATTTTGCTATTGCACCAAGACAGAAAAGATCATCATATAATGAGTTATCTATATAAAATAGAAACTTTGACGCCAGAAGAACAAGAAGAAATAGCAAAATTGGTAAGTGATTTCTTTCAATATTTTAGTCACGACGTTTCGTTTTATTTATAACTTCAAACCACATTCTGGTATGACAGATGTGCAATCTTTGTTTCCATCCTAACACATTTGACTGGCTGATGTATATCTCGGAGTGGCAGGAAGGTGGTTATCCCTGCAATAATAATAAAGTTACAGTTCGAGTGGCTGTTCATACATTGCTGAGCGATCCGTCTGGATTACAGGATAAAGGAGCAGCTCTCATGTATAATTTGGCTTTGAAAGAGGTAAGAATATTTTTTATACTTAGACAACTGATAAAATTGTCAAAATCATTCTAAAATTATTTATCTGCAGCTCTTCGATGATACAGCTACAGAATTGGCAACTGCTATACTTCAATATTTACATGGTGATATCAAAGAAGAAACAGGTATATGGCAATTTAAAAGTTGTCTAACTTAAGTAAAATTATAGTAATTATTGAATTTTTTAAAGCTTTCTGGTGCTTGACGGCGTTGCTACGATTTATATACATCAGCTATAACGATGTAAGTAAATTTCTATTTTCTTATATAATTAAAAAATAGGTACATTACAAATTTAATATAACAAACTTATTGTATTACAGGTACCTGCTCTAGTAAAGATGTTGGGTCCAGATTTAAAAAAGTTCCTCAAAACTTCAGAAAGAGTCGACGAAGTCTTACAACAGATATTTTTTAAGCTAAATATTAGTATGCCTGCTTAATCGTATGGCACAACAGAAAATCCATAAATCTGATCATTTTGATCATTTTTTCCAGGATAACAAAGAAAGAACAGCCTGTAAAAATTGATAAAAGTTTTATCCAGTTATATATGGATAAAAAGAATTATCGGGAAAATTAATACATTATTTCTAATTGTTGTTTTATTTAGAGATATTATTATTTTTTGTTTATAACTCTTTTTTTTTACCTTCTAAAAATTCTTTTTATAAAAATTTGGATTGTTAAGAAAACTATATTTAAATGTACAAAATTCAAAGCTATTGTTTGTAAATATATTATAAATTTCCTGTTGTAGATCCTAATATATAAAGTTCTTTTATGAGAAGAGATATTTTTTTTTTTTCATTTAATGTTCAATAATTTTGAAAACTAAAGTTTTATTAATCATCTATAATTTGTAGCTGCTCAATAAAAAAATTCCAATAATGGCATGTTAATTATTTAAAAATTTGGCATCAAGTTTTTAAAGATAATAATGATTCCAAAGAATATAAAATACTATATTTTAAAATAACAAAATAGCTTTATTTTTTATAAACTATAAAATATAATATACAACATTGATATGATAAATACAACTTTAAACATCTGCATCAGATGTGCTACTATAGTTTTGTTTTAAGCTTTGATTATAATTCGAAGTTCCAAAAAATTCTTCGAGACTATAGCCAAATATCTCGAAATCTAATTTATAAATAGAATACAGTTTACTTACATCTTCAGCAGTTAAGTTATAAAAGTAATTTCGATAAATCTTTCTGTAAGAATTTGTTGGTTTCGAGGAGAAATATTTAACTTGTAACTGTCGGGAAACTTGTTGAAAATCTTCATAAGAATCTTCCAGTTTACCGATGAAATCGTATTCAACTAGACATGGTTCGCATCTGCTCCAATAAAAGGCCCAATGATTGTCGTAGTATGAAGGATTGGTTTCTAATAAATATCGAATGAATTCTTGGAAGGTGGGTTTTGAACTTTTATCCAAATTTTCTTCTGAACGAAACTTCTTCATTATCTACAATAGCAATATTTTATAAAGAGAATTAATTACTTTATTGACAAGAAAAATACAAGAAAAAAAAAAAACAGAATAAAAGATGCAGGAATTTTAAAAAAAAAATTATCTTTACCATACAAGTTCGAAAGTAATGAAATTATCTATATAGATTAAATTACCAAATTAAAAAAATGGTAAAATGAAATTTATGAAAATGCTGATATTTTATAATACAAAAAATATTAAACAATTATTAATCACGTTGAAATTTTCAATACTTGGAAATGACATTTTGAATTATAATAAATTTCCATTAATCAATATACAGATTTATAATAAAGTATATGTTGATTCATCACATGTTATATGTTTATGTATTATGTGTTCATGTATACGTTGATAATATTATATATAAATATGAATAAAATAATAAAATATAGATTATGCACAAGACAGTTTCTAAAGTAGAAATGAGGAAAGCTACAAAGCATCTATAAATATATAAATATAATAATTAAAAGCTTAATAGATTATAATTCAAGAATGAATTTTGTAAATTATTAACGTAAATAACTGGTTTAAAATCATGAAATTTCATTATATGGCATTTAATGCCACATTCGATCAAACTTATAAAATATTATTGATTATTTTATAAAAATTACTATTTTATATAAACTCAAATGTAAACTAGCAATTTATATTATATAATAAAAGTTTCACTAATTCAATGGTAATAATGGGAAAGACTATTCCGAATTCTAGAACATAAATACTTGATAAGTAAATATTTTCAAGTTTATATAAATAAGTAAATTTATTCACATTTTTCGTTGTATTATGGCGCAAAATGGAAAATCAGATAAAAAGGAAGAAAATCATAATCAGGATAACTTTATTCTGTCCTACATTGAATTTGTATGTATTATTATAATGGTTACTGCAAGTGATATAAATTACAAAAAATAATATTTAATTTACCTTTCTTATTTTAACAATATCTGTAAACTCTAAATTATGAAATAATTATTAAAATATTATTTGTCAATTTATTAAAAATATGTTTCTTTAAGATTATTGTATAAATTAGTAATTTCCAAAGTGTGGTTTGTATATCCCTAGGGATGCGTAAGAAATTTTCGGAGAACATTTTCCCTCGTCATAATACGTCTGTTATATGAAGTGCGTGCTACTTTACTGATTAAAGGGTTAAGAGAGCAATTAAGAGAGTTTAGAGATCATCAATCTAAATGATAATAATATAAATCAACATCACTTACAGGATCCCAATATTTTTCATAGAAGTATTCTCGCTCTTTTCTAGATTTTTCGGCTTTATCTCGAAAAGCAGAAACCAATCTGTCGAACGGATGACGTACGAACATGACTTTATAATATCTTCTTAAAATATACTTAGGATAAAATAAGGGAGAAATTCTTTTTAAGACTTCATTTGCCTCCAAATTGAATTCGTTTGGATTTATTTCGAAAGAAAAATTATGTGGAATAGAAGAAATATTGTAAAAGAATTGCTTAACAATTGTTGAAGCAACCTAAAATAACATTTGATTATTTGTTTTTGAAATGTAGACTAACTATTGTTAATTAAAATCATCTTAATGACCTACCTTGGGAATGAAACAAAAATATAAGAGATTGTCATCGTCCACTAAAACTGGACATTGTTTTGTAGAGCATGATCGTCTCTGATTTTTAATTCTATTCGACGATGCCTTCTTGAATACTCTATAATAAGGAAGACTGTACTTATCACAGACTGAATGAACTCGATCTAACCTAGATTCATATAAGGCAGACTTCAAAGGCGAGTATAATGTAGTTGAAGATATCTGAAAAAAGAGAGGAGAAAATTTATGAAAATTAAAAATTGACTAATTATAAAAATTTTTTTTATCTTAATTGTTAGCTTAAAGCTAATTTTTATAAGGTATAAGTTTATAAGTTAAACTTTTATAAGTTAGTAGAAAGAATTTTATTTTGAGGATGAATAGTCAACTTATCCTCAGAAGGTCAACTGTAATGTTGCTATAAAGTGTGTTCTTAAATTTTTATGAAAAATTTTAGAGATGATGTTCATACAGATCTATTTAACTGAAGTTTTATTAGAAACAATATTATATGAAAAAATAATTAAATTTTGGAACTACAATATATTAATGATACTATAATAAAATATTTACAGACGGAAATCCAACAGAGAATCATAAAATGTCCCAATATGCTTTTTATTCGTTTAGTTTGGAAACTAAAAATACGATATAATGTAATATTTCTTCTATTCATCCTTCCTCGAGTTCTTAGAATAATGCATCATTCTATGAATTTGCTGCTTGCCAATTTAATTATCTATCACTTGAATCTAAATTCTGTTCCTTTAATTTCGAGAGATTAGGAATTTGTTGCCACCACCACTAAACTTATCTTTCTACAGAATTACCAGTAATCTATAATTTCACTAAATTTTAGTCTAAATTAAAAAAAAAAAAAAAAAAAGGTTTACGTACAGAAAATTTATATAAAAAATATTTGATATTTTTTTGAATATTTTTATTCTATATTAAAAAATTCTTAAGCATTGATTTTAAATTTTTTATTAATAAACAGTATATAATTATTATTTAAATAAATCAGGAAAGCTGGTGTTATTATAAAATGGATAAAACAAGCCTACGTTCAAAAAAATATCAAACAAAAATTTGCTAATTATTTCACATAGAATAATAAAAATATAAACCATAACAGTAAACAAAATAGCCGCAAATTCACAATTTTCTCTTAAATTAATAAAACGTATTTTGGGAAATTTCTCGTGCAACAGAAACAATGTTTTATTGGGCACTTCTCCGGAAAACTTAGAAATTTCAATGGAAAGTTCTATGGAAAAATTTAGAAGACCCACTTATAAAATATCAAAAAAAAAAAACAAATAACAATTATGATAGAAACTTTAATGCATAAATTAAAAGTAATGATGCGTTATTATTTTTAAATTTATTTCATTTTTTAAAATATATATATAAGAAATCCAAAATAAATGTATTTGGCCTTTAATTTTTCCGAATATTTTTTCACAAATTTATCTAATGATATATATATATATATTTGCCATATTTGAGCTGAAGTTTCAAAATATCATGCCAAAATTCAGATAATACGGTAATGTAAATAGTTATTAAAAAATAAAGTCATAACTTTAAAATTTTTACGGTTTATTACGCTACTTTTATCTATGAGAAACTTCATTATTTTAATTTTGCTTCTCACCCTTGCATTTGCCTGCTTGCAAAAACTTGCCTACAAATAATCATTTGTTTACTGAGAAACAAATCAGAAAAAAAGCATTTTTTTTTTTTTCTTGGAGAGAAAATTCTTCAAAAATGAGACATTCGAAAATCCTTATAACGAATTTGGAAAATCTTGATTATAGGGAGAAAATTTCTCGTCGACAAAAAAAATCTTAATAGTTTTTTTTATAAAAATTATTTTTTAATTATAAGTACAAATATTACCCGAATTTTAAATTAATATTTTAAAAATTCAGTTCAAAATGATACAAAATATTATTAGAAATTTTTAAAAAATTATAATGATATAAGGAGAGAATAAATTTATTTCCATCGTGCATACAACCAATATTTTTTAAATGAAATAAATATAAATTATTTTGCAACAAATATATGAAAAATAGATACTGTTATACGTTATAATACATTATCATCTACGCAGTGCGTGAATTTTTTTCATTTAAAAATTATAAAATATCCGATCCAGAAATTCGCTACGTCAAGTGAATTTAGAGATGCTTATGCTCGGGAATATAAAGATATTTTAATTAATCTAAACGTTTTATTATATATTGGAAGAACACAAATATAAAATGCATATAATATAATATTAATGAATTAATTTTGTTTGATAATAATATGACAGGGCTTATATTTTGTTATGGCTTTAGCGTTTCAATTCAAAAATAGTCTTATCATTTTATAACAAAGAATAAATTTTTCATTGTTATGTTTTACGGAATTGGTCATCCATGATTTCAAGGATATTTTAAATTGACAATCTATTCCCGAATTCTATTCATTGTTTAAGCGCAGTTCGTAAAACGAATTTCAGAGAAATAGTTATCATTTGTGTTTTAATAATAAGAAAAAGTACCGAATTCATCCGATCTTCTAATTTCCAGTTATTTTAGCACAAAATTCGAATTTTTTTATGGATTAATATCTGAATATTATTTTAATTTTTAAGTAATAAACTTTTGTTTTTCCACCTCAAAACTGTCGTCAAATAATCCGGAATCTGATTTATATTATACACTAGCTTTACAGTTAGATGAATATAAATATTCTACAAATTTTATACAACTCTAAAATTTCCAGAATATTTATGCAATTTTATATAATATAATTTTTCTTGAAATGAATGTACACAAGAGATGTCAAATATATACGGTTTATTACGCTTTTTTTTTTTTTTATCTATGAGAAACTTCATTATTTTAATTTTTCTTCTCACCCTTGTATTTACCTTCTTGCCTTGCAAGAAAGGATGCAAGGCAAGTGCAAGAGTGAGAAGCAAAAATAAAATAATGAAGAAGTTTCTCATAGATAAAAAAAAAGCTGTATATGCTGTATATCATTCTAAGTCCTCACGGTAGTAATATCATAAATATTGAATTAAGAGATTTTTAACTCAATAATTTAAAGCAAAAAAAAAAAAAAAACTGAAAGAAAATATCACAACAATTCATAAGAGAAAAGTATATCATGGCTAAATATTCACCAGAAACAGCGAATTAACTACCTCTGATTCTGACGTTTCCAATAAGGCTGATCCACACTATCGAGCCGCTCATGGTTCGGTTCGATCTCTCTCCGCTCTCAGTCCGGCCAAATACTTCTGCATTGTTTGTAACGAGCCTGTTCACACTATGGGTAACGGTCGAGTCTCGTCCAATGACGATCCAGTCAAGGTTGATCGGAAAGAATAATTCACAGAAACGTGACCGAACTTGTCTGGACTTATACCGATAATGTGAATTGCCTTCTTTGTTCAATCAACAGTCATTCCAGTGCTTTTATTGTTTTAAAAATTTAACAAAAATTATATACGCTATGAACAGTGTATATAATTTTTGTTAAATTACATATGGAATCTGAAAAAGGTATGTTTATAAATTAATTATTATTATTTATCCTCAACTTTATATAAATATATACAAAGTGAAATTAATATAGCGATTTTTTCATTTTAGATAAAATGCTCATTGAATTGTTCAAAAATAAACCAAGTTTATATAATTTAGAATCACAGTATTGTAATGATAATAATTATACGAAAATCCATTCGAAAATATTTCATAAATTTATCTTCACCTATTAAATGAGGATATAGGGTGTAATATTCTCCTTCAAGTTTTCTTTGCGTTAAACTTGGATGTACCCGCATCTTTTTGTCTTTTTTCATTTAATATTTTCCTCCTCATCCATCTCCTTAGATAAAAATTTCTACAGCACACAATGACTATGTCCAACTGGAGATCGTTTTAGACTTACCAATGAGCGAATATGTGAATTAGTGTTGAGTGATATTTCACTACTGGTGATTTAATCGCTAATATTTGAAAATAATTGTTGCTAGAAACGACCTTCCGTATCTATGGCAGCGACTTGACAACAGCTACTAGTGGCTGCGTTCAGCAAGCTCAACTGTTGTGGAACAGTTGAGAGATTTTCTTCTGAACGCATCTTCAAAGTAGCGCTACTATCGAACCTGTTGAGTGAGTGACATCACGTTTGGTAACGGATTTCATTTACGCTACTCTCCAACATTTTGAGTTATTTCAAGATGGCTGCACCCATGGATGTTACTAATCCAAAGGAGCAAATGGTAATATATAAAGCATACGAATTTAATGGTGTAATATAGTATTGATGCACCAGCATTGCTTCACGAGAATTTAATAGCAAATAAATATCAATAAAATTAAATGAATATAAGTACGACCGATCTAAAAAATTCAGCTGCTAAAGAGATTCCGAGCTAAAAATTCACTTTATCGCAAGTGCAGTGTTTGCGATAAACTGATGGGCTCCATTTTCTTTTAACAACCGCGCCTCTGTTACTACTTGCCCTTCAGCAGATACAGCAACCGCTACCGCTACAACTCATCTACTTAGAACCGTTGAGTCTCTTGAACGTAGCAAGTGACTTTTAACAGTGACCGAGCTAGCGCGCATGTACTGTATTCTCAGCTCTCTGAAACTATTTCCAGCAAGGATGGCTTCCACTGACATGTGGCAGCAAGTAGCTGGTAGCTGTCAGTCAACCAGCAATTAGCTACTCAACAGCGACTGATCTAACGGGCGTGTATTGTACTCTAATTCCGTGAAGCGGCTCCCGGCGACATGTGACAGACAGAAGGTTTTTCGCTGGATTTTAGAGATAAAAGGCTATTCCAGATACTGCATCAGCAGATACTTCCAGTTACTGAACCAGAAAAAAATTACTAATGATTCCACTATCAAAATCTCTAAACTAAAATTAAAGTTTAAAACCTATAAAGGAAGAAATAAGTTCAGATATGTATAGTCGATTTTGAGTTATTGGTTCCATATAATTTACAATTTTTCATTATTAAAGATTAATTATAAATGAAAATTTCATTGTTTTCTATATAAAATATTGTTGACATCATAAACCATCTTTTTACTTTTTAATTAGAGTTTAAAGAAACTATATAAACTGTATAAACTGATGGTGTTATATTGAATTGAATTGTCAATTTATTTTCAAGTTAATATAGTGTAGTTTTATTCGTTATAATAAGATAAAATAATTAAAAAACTTTATGTCTTGTGTATTTTGCGTATACGACTATAGAAATACTGTATATAATATAGCATTAATACATCGAATCGACGAGAATAATTTTCTCTCTTAACGCAGTGCTAAGCGCTTGCCACCGGCCACCCACACGCTAATCATTTTTACTAAACAGCGATCACTGGTCGCTGCTAAAAATCATTGCTATTTTGAAGTCACTGTCGCTGATTAACCGATGATTCAGAAATCTCGTTAAGCTTATTCCTAATGTAAACATATTATAAAAATGACCTGACTGAGAGCGGAGAAAGATTGAATCGTTAGCGGCTCGATAGTATGAATCAGACCTAAAGGAGAGGGTTCAATGGATCGGAATCCTTAAAATTGGAGTATGGAGCACCATATTTTCAGTCTTTAGGATTCCAGAATTGAACCCGGAACTTCCAAACTTATAAGCGACCGTTTTACAACAGCCATATGTCGATCGGATGGCCGCCGTGGAAGTGTGTTGTACTACCACCCTGAGGATCCTTCCAGGATAGAAACAAAGTACATCTCCATCACGTCAATCAGGCCGACTGATTCAATTCCCAGGTCTATATTTCTCAATATTTCCATGGATATTTTTAGAATGTTCTCAGAAGGTATCCAGTTCCGGCCTGTTAAACCCCATCTAACAGTTGATCCTATAAAGAGTATCAGCAGCACTTGGTATGTACCAGAATTTTCCGTAATTTTTTTTCTGTGTAGTTTTACGCCACTTTCTATCAAGTAGATGCAAAACGACAGGGCATTCCAGTTCTCATCATGGGCCGCCCACATCCCTGGTGGAATCAGTCGTCAGATGGAGGATGGGATTCTGACTGCCCTGCTCATCCGCCGGTCCTGGACCCTTCTGAAAAATTCTGGAAGTATGGGACTCGGGAATTGAACACGGATTCTCGAGGGTGGAAGCAAAGGAACCTTCCATCCGACGAGTAATAAATGGCCGGCCGACTCTGCCATTTATTACTCATCTAGTGAAACGCTGCGTAAAACTATAAGAAAACCAAATACTGAAAACTAGAAAAAAAACAGATATTGGCATAAAACAACTATTTTTTTGAAACACCATTATTTCCTTCTTGCATTTTTGCACTGCCATTCTGCGAACCGGGGTTCTAAATAAGATTATTTCGTTTTAACAATTTTCGGTACTTCATGAAGATTTTATATTCATATTTCTTCTTTTTATGTTATGGAAATTTTAAATGAAATTTCTCCTCCGAAATTATTATATTTTTATATAATAAATAACTATTTAAAATTTGTTTGATTTAAACAACAATCAAAATAAGGTTCCCATATTACTATCTACAGTATATATTGTAATTGATATTAATATACCATGATTATAGTAATATTATAACGAATTTATGTAATTTATAATTTAAACTTACTGAATTCTTCCACAAGATATTTAAATCAATATTTCGAATTGATTTCTTTTAATTTTTAATCAATTTGTATTAATTAAAAATTAGATAGGCGACTATAGTAGATATCAGCAGAGTAAAGCTAGTTTTTGTTATCCAGTGAGTTGTTTTGGGATTATAAATGATATAAGAATGTGATATAAATTATATATGGAAATTAATAAATATAATTAGGATGAGGATACATAAAGATATAAAGATTGGATTCTTATTGATGGCATATTCAATGTGATATTTGAGAGGTGATAATCGAAAGTAAGTTTCTTTTGACATTGATCGTGTTTTGACTAAAACCAATATCGTGTTTTTTATATTTCAAAATTCGAAGCATTTTACTTTATAGAAAATACTAAAATTTACGAAGATATTTGTTAAAGCTGATGTAAAAAGCTTAGTAAATAATCTCTATTAAAAAATAACTTTTTATTATTTGTTTTCAGGAAAAATATTCAATGGTTTTTTCATTATAATATACTTGTAAATATAAATAATTATATTAACAAAAATTTTGTATAAAAATATCACTTTAAATTATTTTTTCTACCAAAAATGAAATCATATTGTGGAATTTTTTAAGGATCTGCAATTTTATTTTTTCATGAAGAGTTAAAAAGTGATGGTTTTGCTGACATTTATCAAATCTTATTCCTAATTCATGCTTATATTTATTGCATCTGTTTGCAACTAAAGGTTAAACTAGATAGAGCAAAAATGAATAGGTAGATTATTAATTAGATAATTAATAATAAATTAAAAAAAACCATTTTCAAAAAATTAGATTTTATTATAAATATAGTATAAGATGATGGTCATATCAGTTATATAATCAATGATATTAGCACATGTATAATTTGAATAATCCAGTTTTATCCCAGTAATAAAGTTATTTATTATTTCATAAAAATCTATTATTAATAAGCACACATCTGAAATGTAATAAATGCCAATTCTGTTTGTTTACAATTAATTATTTAATAAACCATTTTAAAGAATAAATTATTTTAAAATATTAACTATAATGCTTCCTTCCTGATATTCCTTCCATATCAAATATTCATCCATTAATAATTATATCCAATAGAAGTATAAATGATCTATTATAATGCCACATCACAACTTTGTTATATATCCAAATACAAAATGAATGCATTATAATAGAATGATAAGATTAGTATATAGAATAAAGATTATATATTGATTAATGTTCATGCACCATTCTTTGCTGTTTTTATTGATTCCATTGAGTGTTTGAGATATATAATAATTATGAAAAAAATGAGGATTGCTCTTGATCATTTGATATACTGGAAATCTGTAGCATTTGGACAGATGATGTGAGATATGATGTGCTGTGATATGTGATATTACAACAAGTCATACATATATATTTAGGCCTACCTAAATCTTTTATTTTTTCATATTGAAGCTAAATTTATTCTTGCTGTATATAACATGCATTATATATAAATTTCTAATGGGAATATTTAAAGATCTAGGATAGAAATAAAAATTTTGTGAAATAGAGTAATTCATAACTAATTGCAGATCTAGGATAATAATATGCTAAGTATCATCATATCTTTTCTATTGCATATATAATAATGTTTAAAAAATTATATAAAAAATACTGTTGTTGTTTATTCTTCAATAAACTGAATGAAAGTAATAAATAAAAAATGTATATTAAACATGTGAACTCAGAAGTCAAAATCATCAATTCCTTTTTTTATATATATCTCAGTTTTAATACTAGGATACATGATTAGTGCAAATATATGCTTGGATACTAAAACTGAAAAATTTACAAAAAATAGAGTTAATCAGTTTGGAATCAGAAAGGCTTATATTGTAATAAACTTATTTTATTAAATTTTATAATTTTATAAACTTGAAACAAATATATTCTAATAAGAAAACATAAGTTTGCTAAATATGAATTTCTTACATTAATAATACACATTGGAAAATGTTTTCAGCTTATTAGGCCATCCTCAGTATTCAGAAATAGAATATCAAACAATATAACAAATTTAAACATTTTGAATAGAAGAGAGAGTTTCAGAAAATATTTCAACTAACTCATTACACAATGATATGGTGCTAAAATGAACAAGGAATATTTTAGTATGGAAGTGAGGTAACAAGGATGTAATTAAAGTGCATACATTTTTAACAAGTCGTAAGGCAGTTTTTTATATAGTGTTGCCGTGGCATTATTAGGTTCTTCATTCAGTTGTGCAACAATCATCCTCAAACCTTGTTCACTCTGAGAGAGAACAGTGTCATCAGCATACAACAGAAAGCACACACTCTTACACCACCTTCACTCCTAATTCACTCACAGAAGTTTCCTTCACACATGAATCTATGTATTTATTAGGAATAAAACAGTCATGGGAGATTATACATCCTTGTCTCACTCGTTCTTCACTTGTAAACCACTCTGACATGCATTCATTTATTCTTACACTTGCAGAACTGTTATCATGGCTCACTGCTCCAAGCAGCTGTTCATTCACATCATGTTCTCTCAGCACTTTCCACAGATTATTTCTTTTCATTCTATCAAATGCCTTCTCAAGATCTACAAAAGCATAGAATATCTTCTTTTCTCATAGGTACTTCTCCACAATCATATGCATTGAGAAAATCTGATCCATATATCCTTTTCCATTCCTGAAGCCATACTGCAAATCCCATACTCTCTCATCAATCATCTTCACTCTCTTGATTACAATTTTACAAAATGCCTTCTTAGTTACAGTTAACAAAGTTATATCTCTATAATTCTTGCAGTCATCCCTCTTACCATTTATCTTTCACATCAGACACACCAATATGTTGTTCCTTTCTCAAATTTCTCATATACTTCCAAAATATTCCTTTATTTTCTTCAAAATCACTCTGCATCTTCTCATCTCTTTCTCTTGCCATTTTCTCTTTATTCTCTTTCACTATCTTTGCACAATCTTACATTTCTTATATTCATTTGCCATCACATTTCCATTTAACATTCCCAAATATGCTTTCTTCTCAGCACAGCCTATGCCAGCTCATCATTCCACCCAACCTCTATATTCCTATTACGTTGTTCTCACTTCAACCACTTCTCTCCAACACTTACTACACACTTCTTAATCTGATGAAGTCTACAAAATATTAAAAAATGCCTAATTAATACACAAAAGATTCAAATTGTTATATTTCACTTAACACTTGACAGACACATAATATTTTTGTTAGTTCAAATTTTGACACTAGAATATTTGTAGCTAAATACATTAGAAATCTGTGGTATTGCTGGCATCATCCATCTCAGCAACATCACCATCATCAATTGATGAATGCTCTGATTCATCTGGTTCATATTCACTTTTACTAGAACATTCTTCTGGAGTAGAAACATCTTCAAAAAGCTTCATTAAATGTGCTTCTTCTTTTTCATTATTCATATTTTATCACAAAAAAACAAGCTTCAAAGCCGAATTGTTTTTTGTGTTTTTATTTTGTTTCCCGAACCTGGTCTCTGTTTACTATGGATCATATTTTATCCTAAATTTATTTGTAAATATTTTATAAAGAAATTGTACACTAACTTCTGTACGTATTTACTTTATATATATTCTTATTGCTAAATTACGTAAAATAATTAATTTATGAACAACGAGAACTTCTTCATATGAGAGCAGTCGCAAAAGACTGAGAGATACCAATATTTCTGTTGTTAAATACATCAAAACGAAAAAGTTCTAACTTGCAAAACAAAACCTGGTAAAAGTGATCAATTGTGATGCTATAGTATATAAACAAATATTCAGTGTGACACAAAGCATTGATACACATACTATTAAATGGAAAAATCGATGGCTGCAGTCATCTAGCCACAAAACTTATTTGAAAGCATGACGGCTATAGCCGTCATTGCATGCATATCAGATTTTAAGATGACTGCTATAGCCGCTTTGTCCCCCTCAACGTGTTAATTTTAATGGAAATCTTTTGAAATTTTTGTTTATTACTTTTTCATTCTCATTCTAATGATGTGAAAATTTTTTTTAAATTTTATATTTTTCACATCTTTGATTTCATATAAGGAATGAAAAGAAGAAGAAAATTTTTTTGTATGAAATCTTAGCCATCCAATGAATTGTTTATTTTTTGATAGCAGCAAGCTTTCTGAGTAAAATAAGTTCTGAATGAAGAAAATCTGACCATGTTTTAAAAAATTATTGAATAAAAAAATTATTATGCAAATTATTTTAATGAAGTTATGTTGTATATTTCATTCAAAAAATAAAGCACTACTCAGCAGTTACGGGGAATAACTAAATAAACTTTAATAACAAACGTTTTCGGCTTATTCAGCCATCATCAGGCTGAATA
>WUQG02275613.1:0-19852 GCA_011317285.2 Androctonus mauritanicus | reverse complement strand
TAAAGTTTTTATATGTTATATACTGCTTATAGTGCTTTTCTCAGAACTGTGATAATAGAAAGAAGCAGTTTTGATGTCTATTTCATAAGAATTGGTAAATATATTTTTAACATTTGGTGCCTCTTGCATTATACACTCTGATAATGGCAGAGTTTGTCAACTGTCATTAAGAAAGTATTTACGTTATGGCCTAAGTTAAATTTAGTCAAAGGTAAACCAAGGCACAGTCAAGTCAGGGATCAATGGAATGAGTCAATCAAGATATTGAAAAAATGCTTACCTCATGAATGCAAGATGAATGCAGAACACAATAAAGTGGTCAAACAGCCTTTGATTTGGTCAGTTATGAAAAACTGAGCTTTTTGTTTTGGAATAAAACAGTTGCCCTATCAAGCCATGCTCAGGATATATCCAAGAGTAGGACTCGCGATTTCAGCATTGCCATCAGATGTTCTTGAAAATACTGAAGATGACGATGAACTCCAGAAAGTCATCAAGAAGATGAATGTGTCACAGAACGAAGCTGAGACCTGTGCTGCAGAAGAACATAAGGCTGGTCTTAGTGGAGTTCATCACATCAGCTATATTGGAGAGAAGCTCACAAAAATTTGTCTAAACAGGCCAAGAAAATGAAATGTATCTCTGATGCCATCCACCTCTGCTGAAATAGGAGATAATGTCATAATCCTGGATATGGACAGAGCAAAGGCAAATTTTCGAAATATCATTGAAGTTGTGCTGGAAAAAAAAAGATCTGCACAAGATTGGAACTAAGGATGGAAAAGTGAATAAATTATATTGCAGGTAGGTTTTATATCTTTTATGTATTTGTTACTATTTAGAAAGTACCCAAATATGATTATGAAAAAATATCTTTTATAGATCAGAATTTGACATTTGTCAGGAGAAGTTCCTGATGCCTAAAGAAGTACCAGATGGAGATATTTCTTTGAGGATGGCAGCTAGGAAAGCAGTGATGGCATCACAAGAGTTCACATATGCTTGCATTTTAAAAAGATGTTTGTGCAAGAAGGGAATTCTCTGCAACTCTAAATGTCATAACAGTTTTCCATGCAGAAACAAATAAGGTACATCATAAATATATTTCTTCTGTAAATTTCAATTACTATGCTCATAAATATATTTCTTTTGTAAATTTCAGTTACTATGTTTTTATTTTTTTCTTCTAACGCATGACTGCATGATTAGGAAAATATTAGGCTTATCCTTGTAAAAGAAATTTTAGGTAATACTAGTTTTCTACAATTTTAGGTATTGAGCTTTAACTAAAGAAGTTTTAGTGAAAACTAGAAGTTTCTAACAAATGTAATGAATTCTAATATTGACTAGTTAATACTAGTATTCACGACAGACTTTGTTCCAACTAGTTCCAACTAGGCAAATCAGATTTTAACTAATTTCAGATTTGATGCTAACATATACAATACATATCAGTGTCTAGGCTGGAATCCCAAAAGATGAGAAAATTTTTCTGCCTTAGACAGTTTTCCAGTTTTTACAGATTTCACTCTGGTATAAAAAAACATAGCATTTAATACATTTACACTGCATTATCATTGAAATAGCACATACATTAGTAATATATAAATAAAATATAGCACCAAACTACCATATTAGCCTATATAATAAAATGCATAGGGCATTTTTGAAAAACAAACTGAATATATAATGCTATATTAGAAAAACATGCAACAAATAGGACTGAACTACAAGTTTTATTTTAAAATTTCACTTAAAGTATCAATATAAAAATTACAAAAGTTTATTTTGACCTCCATATTTCATCAAGAAATTTTTGTTTTGCATGTGTACTTAAAACATGCTTCTCTTTCCATGATTGTATATATTAGCCATTCTTTTATTTTATCCTTGTGCTTTAGAATTTCATAAGCTTGAGATTTTCCACATTTAAATTTAACTGTCAGTATGTAGGTTTCATTTTATTTTTTTCACTACATTCAATGAGATCTATTTTCAACTGTAATGATAAAATGTTAATCTTTTGCCTAGTCATTTAAAGAAAAAAGTAAAAAAAAAAAAAAAAATGTAAAAGTGATAATGAAAATGAAACTTTCCAGACAAGAACAGAAAATGAAATTGAAACAACAAACTAATTAAAGGTCATGTTGCAGCATATTACAGGTTGATAAATGCCAACATTCAGCCCAGATTGTAGGCTTGGTCCCAATTCTGATAAAAAGAATTTTCTAAGATTATTCAAATACAGTATCATTCATTTTGTATTATTCTTGTACTGTATTTGGCAGTTTGATTACTATAACTAACAGTAATTTTCAATTTAAGAATAGACAGTTTCATATTTTACTTCTAAAATGAAAATTTATCTGAGAAAAAAATTATTGTTTTTCCATCTTATACAGGTGTTTTTTATTCAGTGGAATTTTAAAATACTTTCTGTTTTCACATTAGACAGATATTTTCTTCACTATTTCTATGGAAGTTGTTTGGGAATAAAAATATTTTCCTTATTGAGCAAATTTCTGGCTTGTACAGTGCCCAGCTTAGACAGGTTTTACTGTATATATTTATTAAAAAGAAAGAAAAGAAAAAAAATCAGAAACTATGTTTTTCATTATAAAATAAAATATATTTCATATATAAATTATTAAATTTATATAAAATAAAAGCAGACTGTGCCCATCATTGCCTAGGAATTTTCATCAGCAAGCCAATGATATCATCATATTATTGCATATATTTGTGATATTGCTTATTGTTATATATACTGATATTATACATTGATATTTCATCACATCATCCATTATTATATCATGATGATATCATATCAACATAACTATATCATTCCTAAGTAAAGTCTGAACCATATTTTTGTTGCAATCCCAAAATACTCCATCTCTAGAGCAATTTTGATTCAGAGTATCTTATGCTACCTGCAGGTTGCAGGAATTCAGTATGCAAATGCAATATTTAATACTGATAGATTAAATAGTGTGGGAATGCATAGAGAACAGACATACAGAAGATAATATTCAATTTTATATACAGGCAATCTTTGATTAATGTAGATCCAACACGAACAGAATTGTACATGGAATTATATTTAGGTAATGAGCTAGGCTGAAACCTTTATCCCTCCAGAAAAACTGGAGATGTAAGACTCGGAATCGAATCCAAATCTTCCAAGATGGTAAGCAACTGCTTTATCATGCAATTTATGTGCTTATTTCTTTAATATAACTATTTTACTGTTATATCATTGTGATATGCTAGTATTATATAAAATATACTCTGATATATATATGTTTTGATTTATGTAGGGTTTTGCAGAACAATCTATCTATGTATCTCTGGGACTGTTTGTATATAGAAGAGACTGTAGAAATGTAAAAGTTAAATCTGAAATTCATTTTATTTTTCTTTTGTCAATATACAAAAACAATACTTTTCTTTTAATCCTTAGCATTCTTTATATATAAATATTGATTTTTTGAAGAAAACTTCATAATTTAATTTTTCATTACAAAATCTCATTATTTTATTTTACTTTTAGAATTGTATGTAATATTTTTTTTTAAGTCTTTTTACATAAAATATAATAAAAAAATGAATTAATTTTTTTAATATTTCCCAAAAAATTCTGAAAAAATTTAAAATATTGCATTCAAGAAATGCTTTTATATAATATAAATAAATTTTATTTACAAATAATTTTAATTTTAAAAGAATAAAATTGTATTGAGTTCCTAAAAATACTTGTACAGGGAATCTCTAACTTATGACAGCTATCATCAATGATTTTATAATAATAGAAGCTATTGACTGGATAGCTGAGTAGTCATTAGGATAGAAGCATGCTGTGTTTCCATCGGGGAGTATATATATTTAATTTTAGGTTTCGTATTTCTAATTTTTTTTTAAGTGTCCAGGCATAGCCCATTCAATTTCCATTCTTCACCTGACTGCACACTGTTAACATTGATATGGGCAGCCTGATGCTGAGCACTGGGATGCCCAGTTGCTTTATATGCAATATGAAGGAATGCAGCATATAATATAAAAGAAAAAATGATGGCTATACTGGTCAATGATTTCAATGATTTTTTATAAAAATTAGACGACTTATTTTAATTCAAAAATATTTATCTGAAATATTTGAAATGAAATCACATATAATAGATTAATTCAATAGGAGAAGTAGGAATATGAATTTCTGGTTGTACAGAAGAATGAATTTGTATCAATTGTTCCTTCTAATAAGATAAGTAAATATTATCACCTTCACTCGATTGTTCTACTTCATCTTGCCTAAGATTTTAATTTAATTCTTCATCCTTTTCATCAATGTTATCTAATAAAATTTCACTTAGTTTCTTTCTTTAATCATGGATTTCAATCTATTTGCATGCATGTTTTTTCCTATGTGTTATTATATGTTGGATTTCAAAACTGACAGAGTGAATTTCTTTGTGATCCAGAATGAAATTTTCAATGTAAGAAGCTAATTTCTTACAGCAACTGAGTTTAATTTGGGATTTCTGTAAATATATTTATTTCCCATGTGGAAAGGTGACTTTTATACTAATTATCATGCTGTTACTCCCATTTTTGTCTCTCTCCATGTGAAAATTATTTCACATATCATATGCATTGTAAAAATGAGCTAGAAATTCGGATTTGTAATTTATGACAATGTCATATGTTCCTAGTGTGATTGGTTTTTCCAGTGCTATATCAATATCAGAAATATAATTTGAATCATAGCCATGAATAAGAAAAGATAGGATTTCATTTATAGAGAATGTATGGTTGTTTAGCATTTATTTATTACAATTAATGTTCATATTTTTTAGTTTTTTATACTTCATATCTGAAAAAATTCATAAACCTGGTAACTTCCACATATTAAACTAGCAATATATATTTAATATTTTTAGATATTCTTATATATTGAAAAATATTTCCATATTAATAAAATTCAATAAATTAATTAAGCCTCAAAAATCAATTTTATGTTTAAAGTTTCAGCATCATTGAAAATATAGGAATTAAAGAAAAATTTTCTTAGAAAAATATGATTATTAATTAACAATTGGATACAAATTCTATAATACAAACAATGTATATTGTAATCATTATAAATGGCATTACTTATATGCAATCTCACTGAAAAATGATTAAATATATTTTTATATATTTTAGTGTGAATCAATTTTAATTTTATATATGAAGTTAATTTATTTATTCACCAAAAAAAACATTGAATTAAAAGAATTTAAAAATAGTTCATTACAAATTAAGTTTCAATAGTAGAAAATATGAATCACTTATATGCTATTAGAAAACTTCTTCAAATTATAAACTAACTTATGTATAGCAAGGTATTTTAATATTTATATTGAGAAAATATTCAAATTAATTTTATTTTACCATTCATTCCAGTACGAAGGAGGTAGAAGGGAATGATTAACATCAGTATATGTTGAATCCAATAAGATTCTAATTCCATTGGCAGCTATAAAAATAAATAAATTAGATAATATTATATAAAGATAAAAATTTTTAAAGAGAATAAGCTATTATCACTAAATCATTTTGCATATGGTTTTCTATGACAAACACCATTGATTCTTTTTAAAGATAGTCCCAAAATGTTTTGTGCTGTTTTCTTTACAAAAGCCTTATCCCTTTTTCTTGCAATTCTAAGATATTTTGGAATAATGCTTAAATTGGTTCAAAATATACTTGTTATATCTTTTCCTAGAAATTGTTTAAAATATTAGGTTCAGAATATGTCTTATACCAATTTATTTCTTATAATTAAAATCATCAGTCATCATTAAAAATTTGTTATAAATAAGTGAATTAAATTAGAAATGATATTCATTTTATCATTTTTAATAGTAAAACATTATTTAATCATTTTACTACTAATAAATTATTACAATGAAAAACAAAGTACTGTAAGTTCACCATGTCATACCTTTATGATCTACAGTTCTACACAATCACTTTTCCTTTATGATTAATATTACTTGCTCAGTCATGGTAAATATAATAAATCCACTATCCACCTTATAAAATCCAAGAAATATAAGAATAAGTACTGTTTTAGATGGCAAAAACATTCGATGTTGCAAATATGGTACATTATGGAGTACTTTTGACTTCAACAAGACCTCATCAGCACGATCAAATACATTTTAAGTAAATACTTAAGTTAAACTCAGTTTTTTACAAGAATTCTAAAGAATAATTTAAATTTAACTTATAAACATAAAATAAACAGACAGTAATTATGGTAACACACAGTGCAGCATCTATAATGAATAAACATTATTGATTTAGGAAAGTAAATATTACAAACTGTTACAGTATATTTAAATACAACAAATAAATATATAAATAAAATTAAATATAATAAGCATTGCCAATAATAATAATTATATATAATGCATTCTAATTAATTAACATAATAAAAAATATATATATGTGTGTATATACACATTTATAAAGTCATAAAAATATCAAAGACAGTTCTCAAACATCCATATTCAGGGAGTTGGATCAACTCTGGTATTATATCATTAATGGCATGGATAAACATTGCCTTCTTACAGACTGTTACAGTTTCAGCATACCTAATCTCTTCCATAGTCTTCAGATAATAATCTCAGATAATTAAAAATTCAAACAACACAGAACTCAGTTAATCATGATTCTACTATATTTTAAAAATATATGTATCTTATATATTTTTGTAATCTCCAAATAATGTATATCAGTACTTCCCAACTTAATTTAATTATAGAACCCTTTTATATTACATACAACATTATGGAAACCCTTTAAATTTTTTCAGTAGTGAAGTTAAAAATATATGCCAGTTCAAAATCAAATAAGTTTAAATATATTAAAACTTTATAATTTGATTTTGAGCAAGAATTACTAGTAATATATAATTTGACTATTTTTAAATTAAAATTATGTATTATTGGATTTTTGTAAGCAAAGTGATTTAAAATTTTTTTTTTGGCTGAACTCTTAAACTACCAGAAATCCTAAAGTTTCACAAAATATCATTTGGAAAATGCTGATAATATATACAGAGTGGCTAAAATGTATGGAAATGGCTAAATATTTTGAAAACAGTTTATTGAAATTCTTTGAAATTTGTCATGAAGTTAGGAGTATGTATGATCTAGTGTCTGTATTTTTTTCAACTTTATATCATCATTTGTTTTTGAGATCCAAGACAAACTTCACTTTTTTTAAAAGGCATTAGGGGTCAACTTGACTATATTTGAAACAAGCATTTCATCCTGAATTCAGTGATATAGCACATGCCTATTTTATCTTTTAGGAAAATCTCAAAAAGACCCATGTTGACTTTACCATAACATTCATGGAATGATTCACTGTGATTGGTGTTAATACTTTCACATGCATTAGCAGCGATCGCAGTGCATAGTGGTAGATCATTAGCCAGCAATGGGACACTATTCTACAAAAAAACATTGTGTTCTTGATCAAATACTAAATCACACTGATTTTTTATGGTTTTGTTAATTTTTGTCTACTTTATCTCATACTAATGTTTCTACAGTTCATCATTACTCTTTACAGTATCTGTACAATAATTATTGCTTAAAATGGCCCATTTAAGTGAAAAAGAGAGAATACAAATTTTAATGATGATTGAATATGTTGAGAGATGTCAAAGTAGTAAATTCTTTTCAATGGAATTCATTCTGACTGAAAGTCCATCTCCAAATCAATTGTTTAAAAGACATTGCAGAGGTTTAATGAAACTGGAAGTGTTAAAGATCAATTAAAACCTGGATGTTAAAGAGTGTTACTAATGATGAAAATTCATTGACAATTGTGTTAGACATGATAGAAAATCCAAAATATTCTAAACAGCAGGTAGCACTGAACCATGATATGAGTAGATCAATCATAGATTAGATCAATACAAAAAAATACTGAAATGAGGAAAGTACTATCCTTACAAAATGCACTTGCTGCAAGAACTGAATGAAAATGATTTTGACAATAGGACTGAATTTTATAAAACAATGATGCACAGAATAACTAAGGATGGTACTTCATTAACTATGTGCTATTTTCTGATGCATCTACTTTTTATTAAAATGGATAGGTTAACCGCCATAATTGTAGATTTTGATCAGACATTAATCTGCATTGGATGAAGGAAGTCCAAACCCAGCATTCACAAAAAAATTAATGTTTGGTGTGGCATCATTGGTCAGCATATTGTAGGTCCATTTCTCCTCAATAACACAACATCTCAGAGATATCTACAACTTTTGCAACAAGTTAGTAAGCATAACTTGTTATTGCAAAAGTTGATTTGCTTAGTTGTTCCCGACTAAGGAAATCTTCTCCAACTATGACACTTTGGATCTGCCAGAAGACACCATATGATTCCAGCGAGACCCATTTTAGACATCAAATACACCAGGATTTATATGAAACATTTCTTGATAGATGGATAGGATGGAGAGGAACAATCAAATAGTCACTTCAATCACCTGATTTAAGCTCTCTTGTCTTTTTCTTGTGGGGTCATTATAAAAAATTGGTTGTATATTAATAGAACAATGCGTATGGAGGAGTTGCAGGAACAAATAAAGAATGAAATTGCCAGTATTTTTTCAAATACTTTGATTTGTTGTAAAACTTCATTCAACATGTTCGTTATTGCCGCAAAGAATAAGAAGAGAAATGATTATGAAAATGTACATATTGAAATATAATGCATTACATGTTATTTTCACTAATCTCTATTTCATTACTTTTTAAGTTTTTCAAGAAAAAGAGAGAACTTACTATGAGGGAATTGTCTGGAAACTTACTCTATATTAAAATTGTTGTTGTTGCATATTATAATCTATAATGAGTGCTTTTTTTTTGTATTATAATTCATTATAAACATGGAAGTTTGTTATGAATATAAATTAATAAAATAGAAAAATTCAAAATAGTGAAAATTTTAAATTATCTATAAACAATTTAATATTATACTCTACTTAAACCATTCTTAATAAATATTAAAAAACTTTTTCAGATGTGTGGAGTAATATCAGAACACACAAAAAAAATGTGCACTAGATCTCATAGATGTCCACAACATACTGATGAACAAAGGAGGTCAGTGCGTCATTTTCTGTTAGGAAGACAAGGGTAAGTTGAAGTTTTTTAATATTATTACAACTTCTAAATAATTTTATTAATATAATTGTAGGATTTTGGACAAATGTTTTTTTCATAAGGAATATCTGACACTTTGACATCACATCACTTGTAGATGTCAAATATATAACACACACAAACAATAGAATCAGACTTTGTTCACAGAATTTAAAATAATAATTGTCTAGAGATCATCTTTGAGAAACTAAAAACTAGTGAACTATTGCATGTCTATCTTTAATTAATTAAATAACTTGATAGATAATATATTGTAATGAAAACATTTACTTTAAATATATTTTTATATGCTTATAATTTTGTTAATTTTAATAATGATGCAAGTGGATTTGAACTAATTGTAATAGGAAAAATGACAATTAACAGCTGAGCTAACAAATCATGTGATGCGATGACAATCACTTTATAGAGCTCTTAAAATTTTACAAGACTTTTAACTGTTTATTTTGTCGGAAAATTCTTTTTAACAAATATTTGTGAAACTTAAAATATGTAATTTTAGTTCCTTATTAAAAATTTCTTTAACTAAATTAATTTAAGAATTAAATATAATAACATCATTTTATATTGTAAAGCTAACAAAATTAACTAGGAAAACTTTATTATTTTTGAACGATCTTTTTGCTAGGGAGAGGGAATAGAATGTTATACTTGTCAAATAAAGTTATAAACTATATCTGAAAAAGAAACAAACCAAGGGATCCAATGACTTGAAGTCATGGATCCTGATTAAAGTAAACTAGCATAACTTTATTTTGATAATTTTCTTTACCAGTGCAAGAAACAGTTTCTCCCTTGTCAAATGGAGAATTTAGTTTTGACTTGAACCTTCTCTTCAGTTTGGCATGTTTGGATAATTTAAAGAAAATAGGAGTAGTAAAAGAAGAAAGAAAATAATTCTTAATAGTTTGCATAGAGCTGAGCAGCTCTGACTTTCTCTTGGAGCTCTCTTTCAGCTCTCCTTTTCTTTGGCTAGTGTCTTTGGTTGGATGAATGTCATTGTCTTGTGTTTATCAATATTTTTTCATCTATCAAGTTTTATTCAGAAAAGGAGTTAAAGAAAATATGAAGAAGAAGAAGAAAAAAGATTCTTTCTCATAGGTATGCTCATGGGTCTCTCTCTCACATTAAAATACGCTATAGCTCTGGTAAAGTTAGATTTTTCATTGAGCTTTATTTGTTATTTTGTTAGTTTTATTCCTTATTTGTCTTCAGTTTATGTCATGTTATATTTGTATCTTAGATTATTTTTATATTATTATATTCCAAATAAATACTTATTAAAAACACTAGCACATTAAGCAAAGTAACCAAAACTTTATTGCGGTACAATTCTCGAGAATTGTATATAATGAACGGTACTGATGAGGGACAGTACATAATGTCCGAAAGTGCTATACCGCAATAAAGTTTTGGTTACTTTGCTTAATGTACTAGTGTTTTTAATAAGTTATTCAGCAATCTACTCTCTTATATACCAGGTTAGATCATGGTTTGCTGTTTGACATCCACTGATCCAAATTAATTCATTTAACTGAACGTATAAGAAAATTATTGATTTGACAATTTTAACAATAAATAAATAAACAATAGCAATACACTTAGAGAGAATTAAAAAAATAATATAAAATAATGATAAATAAGATATTTTGTTTTCAGTTTTAATTAAATTTGTATGGAGGAATAAACAAGAGATCAACCAAAAATTGCTCTATGATTGATGGGTTGAACACACTGCTATAGTGAATTGATAATAATTGATAATCAAAATTAAATATAGTAATAGTATTTTATTTTGCAATATATATGAACTGAAAAAATTTCGTGATAACTAAAGGATATGTAATTGGTCTCTATATCCATGGTTTCCATATATGTATATTCAACCAACTATGGATCAAAAATATTTGAAAAAAAAAATTTCAGTATGTTCCAAAAACCAAAACATTTTTCTTGTCATTGTTTCTTAAATAATATGATATAATAACTATTTACATAGCATTACAATGTATTAAATATTATAAATAATCTACAGATGATTTAAAGTATATGGGAATATGGAAAATACTATGCCATTTTATATAAGGGACTATATTTTATATAAAGGAGGAACATCTGCAGATTTTTGTATCTGTGGGAGATCTTGGAACAAATCTTCTGTGGATACTGAGGGCCAAATGCAATTTATTTTTTATATTATACTTACTTTTTTCATAGATGCAATTAAATTGAAATCTTTAAAAATTTTCCAATATTTTGAATTTTCAAGATTATAAACACCTTTATATTCTATAAAAAGTTTTAACAGAGCAATAGGTTGTTGTGTTCCATATTCATCAACCTATAATTAAAATTAATATTTTTAAATAATTAGTACTTTTTACAAAATTTATCTTATATATTACAGTAGATTTAATATTACTTGTCCAGTTGCTGAGTAAATGAACTAATAAATTTTTAATGCTAAAAATTCAGACAGACTCAAATTACAGTACAACTCCAATTATCCGAACTCCGACTATCCGAATCGCTGATTATCCGAATCGTTTTCAGAATTTAAAAAAAAAAAATTAAGACGGAAACGTACTGCGATTCGCAAAATAATGATTCTGTCTACGTTCGCTATTGTTCCCTCCGCGGATGAAGACAGTCAAACAGCTTACTTTGACAGAGATGTTCAGCAAACAATGACTTTCAGCACTTGTAAGTACTGTGCAGTACGCTATATAACATGTACGTAAAAGTATTACTTTTCATTTTAATTAATTAAAACCTCTTTTTCTTTAAAAATAGTTTTTTCCTCCCGTTTTCAACATACAGAAGGTAATTGCTGTAACTAAAATACGTATATCCTTTTTTCGAAAAGAAATCCAATTATCCGAATGGGGTCCGGTCCCAATTGATTCGGATAATTGGAGTTGTACTGTACTTAATTAAATTATCATTATAAATTCCAAGTTATTATGTTAAAATTATAAGCTTTTTTAATTACATCCTGATAGCATTTTTATATAATTAAATGCTATCAAGATGATAGCATTTAATCATATAAAAATGCTATCAGAATGGAATTAAAAAAAGCTTATAATTTTAACATAATTTTTAAAATTATAATAAAGTTATTATATTTTGTGAAAAAGTCATAACTGGTACCTTGTTATTGTTTATATATATTAACTGTATAATAAAAATTTGATATTTAAGTTAAAAATAATAATTTTTATATATGCTAGATTGACTTAATATTTTTAATAAATGTATTGTTAGAATTATGAAATTTCCAAACATGTTAATTGTGGGGAAATTTATAATTGGAAGAGATGATAATTTTCGTTTGAATATTAAAATTACAACAGATAAAAGATTAACTGTTTTTTAGTAAATTTAAAAAACATTGCAATATACAGACTATATATATGGTTGTCCTCAACTTACAATGACTTGACTTGCAGCTATTCATATTTATGATAGCCAAAAATTATTATTAAAAATTATCTAATTTGACTTTGTTGCCTGCATATACATACATATATCACATGGCTTTTGCAGGGTCACCATTAGTTGGATTGCAAAGCCTTTTACAATATGCAATAACTACTGGTATGATTCACCCACTTCTGACTTATCACAATCTTTGGCACATTAGTTGCTAATCAGCAGTTGGAGTGTTCATTTCTCTCATTGCAATTTTTGTATCTTGTTGTAATGCTGTCATGCCCAGCAAAGAGAGATAATACTACTGATGAAAATTCCAATGTAAAATAAGGGCAAGGAAAACTTTAAGTTTAACTATTTTAAGTTAAACAGAAATCTAATTTATGAAAATATTAAAACAAAAATCAAACAAATCAAGAATTAAAATAATTCTTGACTTACAACAGAGATGTTGGAATAGAATCCTGCTGTAAGTCGAGAACTGCTTAATGCTGTTTCAATATAATGCAATTTTTCTTTTTTTTCAAATTATACATTTTTTAATGATTCACCGTGGTGCAGTTTTTCAAACTGTTATACTCATATAAGTCCAAAATTGCACAAATCTGTTGCTTTGCTATTCCTATGCCCATCTTACAGTGTATTTGATATTAATGCAGTGCAGCAGATATGAAAATCTGCTGCAGTCACAATTCATATTTATGATTGGTCATCAATGTTATTTTACAATAATAAAAATAACAATTATCCTATTTTAGTTTTAACCTGAATGCTGTCACTTTGAACTATAGTTCGATATGATCAAAGTGGCTTACTCCACCATTTCAAACTATAGTTCCTTGAAGTTAGAACATTTTTCTTTCATCAATATTTTTTCATTGTAAATAGTTTACTGCAGTCTGATTGCTGCCTTTTGTTCTTAAAACTTGGAAAGTTTTGGAAAGTTTTCTGTGTTAAACGGGATCTTATTCTATTTTGAGTAACTAAATGCATTGTTCATTCTACATTAAAGAAAAAAAGAAAAATTCTCTGTTATAAATAATGTAGAAATTCTACATTATAATAGTTATTAAAAGAAATCAAAAAAAATCTGCAATTATTAATTTAAAAAATATTGAAATTAATTTATTAAAAAGGAAAATGATTTTTTATATAGATAGTCCTTGACTTATGATTGCTCATACTTATGATGGTGATGAAATCTGTTAATTTTGATATTGCTCAATGCATTTCAGTTAGTTTGTCTGTAACCCAATGATAGAATATATGGAGTGTCCTTTTATAATTTTGTGTTCTTTGTTTGTTATGATAATGCATAGTATCTTAGTAAACATTAGAAGTGAGAAATCCATAAATTTTGGAAATTTTTGACTTCTGATTTATGACAGCAGGATTTGAAACTGAACCCCATCGTAAGTCAAGGACTATCTGTAGTTATCAATTAAGTTTAGAAAATAATTAAATAAAATTATATTTATAAGAAAATTCAAAGAAGTCGGCCTATAAAGTTTTATTATTGCAATATATTTAACCAGTTAAAAAAAATATATTCAAAAACTTTTTATATATTAAACATTATATTTGAAACATACAAAGAATGAAGAAAGAAATATTAGAATGTTAATCTAGGAATAGTCTCATATTTTAATAATAATAAATTTAACATTTTCTCCAGATACTACAAAATCTAATAAGTCTGAAAAATTAGGAATTGTATGTTTATTTCTTGTTGTGTATTTTCTTTTATCAACTATTGCATTATATAGAATATATAAATGTGAATAGGAGAGGAAAATTTTTTTTCAATTCTAATTTTGTAATATTGTTAAAAATAAAAATTATTACTTCTTTTGTAAAATAAAAGAGCATATTCTATTATTATTTCTTAAAAATTAATGATAAATATAAATTAATGAATTGAATTTATGAATAAGTACAATATGTAAAGAATTACTAAAATATATTTTAATTAGTATTTATTGTCAGAAGTGTTTGTTTATAATTTTTTTTGTTTATTCTGTGAGCTTGATGATATTGGTGTTTCATTATAAATGGAGATAGCTAAAGCATATGTATACTATAATTTAATTTTTTAGAAAAAAAGGTAATGTGAGTGTTTATAAACTAACATGAGCTTTATTACTTCTTGATTTTCATTGTTTATAAGATATTTAACTGATTGCTATCTTATACATTACTGATACAAAGTCCCAAAAGTGTCTAATTTAAAATTTACTCGTTGATTTATAAAAGCTTGAATTGCCTTTTATTTTTGTGTTTAAATCAGGGATTTTTTTTTTTTTATAAATTTATATAAAGACTTTATTTTCAGTTAAAAATTTATATTTCAATAGTAATTTTTTAAAAATGAATTCAATTCATATTAATTTTATTATTATATATAAATGTATAGTATATATAGGATAGTAATATGTTTAGTATAAATAATTAATAATTAATACAATTAGTTTTTTTTAGATAATTTATGTATCTTGGTTTTTCAATAACATATGCTAATTTGTGAGTAGTAAGATGCCATTGATGGTTTCTTTAAATTTTTTTTAAATCTTATTAGGCATGCAATTAAAAATTCTTATATTGCTGCAATTTATGATTACAATTATGTCATTTTTCCTTATAAAAATTATTATATAATCATTTAAAGGAATAATAAAAAAAAATAGAAAAATATATAGGATACATATTTAGAAACTTCTTTTCATATTTAAAAGAAAAAAGAAATGATATTGAAAGAAAGTTCTTTCACAGAAGAGTTACAATATATAAGATAAAATGACAGGAAATTCTGATCATGGAAGAATTGCAAAAAATATTGCAATATATGAATGTAAGCTAAAAGCAAAGGAGATTTTTAATACGTTGAATTTTTTATATAGTTAGCGCAAAAAAAGGTAACCAAAATGCTCGTGTCATTTATAGTCTACTAGTTAGGACTCTTTATCGTATGATTACATGTTCTCCTTTATTGCAAAGGACATGTTTCATGTCATCAATTTTACGGGTAACCATATTGATCACTGTTCAGGAATTACATCACTGGTCATTGATTCAATGTTCATGCAAAACACTTGTAGAGTTTGTGGACTTGGTATGAAACGTTTTTAACATTCCCCATAGAAATGCATTACTTATCTTGAGGGCTGGACTTCAGTATTGATAAAGAAAGATTGACCCTCTTAACACAAGCCAAAATGGAAACAGTTCCTCTAACAGTGTTCTGTTTCCTTAGCCTATTTGTGCAGTGGTTTTGTTCTGCTGGAACACTTGCTTATCAAAATCCAAATTATTAAGTTCACAAAATGTCTGTAGATCTGCTTGAAATTGGTATATAACTTGCTCCCTACATATCATAGCCTTTTTGTTTATTGTATTAAAATGTGTATCCTTAATGAAATAGAGGTCAATAATACCATGGCTTGAAACTGCTGCCATATGGCTATTTTCTTTGAATGAAGTGGGCTTTGCATGTACTCATCTGGCTTTTTCCATTCTAGAAAATGCATGTTTATACATGTCCACTGAGGAGAACATGACATCATCAAAGCACTAATTGTCAATATAATGCTGATCATCATAAAGATTTGCCAATACATGCACAATACTGCAAGCAAGCATGGAAAAATTCTGAAGCTCAACTCATGAAGCATCTGAATACATAGAAATAAGCATCAGTGCCTTTACTATATGTAGTAAATTGGTTTTTTCTATACATAATTCTTTCAACATATACAATATGCTTTTCTTTGGAGATTGGAGAACTTTCTCCAACATTCAACCAACATTGCCATTTCTTCTGGTGCTTCATGGTTGTCTAGATCATTCTGCATTATGATTTGTCACTGAATGTGTTGTTCTAAACATTTTCACTCAATTTAGTATGGTTTTCTTTGATGGTGCTGCTGATAAAATGTTCTTCAAAGCCATTGTGTACATTTGCTAAGGATGGTCTATCATTTCTTTTGTACCTTAGCTTCTGAAATAATGTTCCACACTCCAAGTGCATTGTTATCCAGTATATTGTAGTATAAATAATCAACAATCTGTGAACAAGAAAGAATACAAATGATTAGAATATATTTCGGAATTATGTTTTTTTTTTTTTTCACCCTCCTATATAATTAATACAGCATGGAAGTGGTATAGGGATAAATAAAATAAATTTTGAAAATAATTATTTTTATAATAGGACAATTTTTATTGAATATGACAATATAGGTGCTCTTCTATTTATGATGGGGTTATGTTTTGATAATTCCATTATAGGGTGAAAAAACTGTAAATAAAAAATGACTGACAGTTGTAATAATTTTAGAGTAATAGTAGACACTAAAAGACTGGATCTTCCAAAATGGTAAAATCATCTGGATTTGATCCCAGATTCTCCAAGTGGAAATGAACCCAGATCTTCCAATAGTTAAGCTATTACTTTACTAAATTTTTAATAAAACAAAAAAAAAATATTTTTAGCCAATATGTTATGAAAATAGTCAAGTTTTTGAATTGTAAGGGCAATCATAACATCAGATTATCATAAGTCAAATAATCATAAGTATACGGAAACATCTGTATGAAAATTATTTTATTTGATTTCTATTATAAATATTTTGTTTACTTTTTCAATATTTTAACAGGTAATTTTTTTATGTATTACCTGTGTGCGTGCGTGCGTGCCTATACATAATATCATGTTATGCATTTTTGAATCTTATCTTAGGAACATTTCTAGATTCAATTTTGGAATTTTCTGATTGTTTCATTTATTTGATTTATGCATAATTTATTTATGTTATAGAAATGAAATTATGCATAAATAAAATGCAATTGGAGAGGGCTGAGAAGTTTTGTTATTGCTTATATAACGAATATAAATGAAGAGAACTTTTTATTTAACCAGAAATGGTTTCTAGTTAAAAAGTTCTCTTCAGTTACATTCATTAATATTTCCTGCTTATAATGTGGATACTCATTTGTTTAATATAGGATTAGCAGATTGCTCTTAGAGAAATTAACTTTTAAATTATTTATAAAAAATACTTGTTATTGTTTGTGTAATGCTTATTATTACAATAAATTTCAAGTTTTATTATATTTTTTCTTATAATTTTTTTAGGTGAATTGGATAATGAAGACATAAACAAGTATAGCTGGTGGCCATGGAATAAAAAAGAACATAAGATTCAGTGGCATTTGCTGAAGCTTGCTCAATCGAAAAATAAACAAGTTCGTCATGTTGCAATAAAAGCATTATCTGAATTGCCTCATTTAAATGGTAAATGCACTAAAATAAATTTAAATGCAGAATTATTAAAAAAAAAAATTTTCTGGTAGATAACTAATATGTATTAAAAACAAAAAATAAAATTATTTTATATGGAGAAACATGAAATAGTAATTATCTAAACATATTTAATAAATTATGGAAATTTCTGATCTAGGAAAATATCTAACTGAAATCATCAGCTGATGGAATTTTTCAGAATTTCAATACCTGGGAGTTCTGAAAAAATAAATAAAATACTCAAGTTGAAATTTTTAAATTTATTATAAATCCCATATCAAGATCAATCCCACTTTGCAATCCCAGTTTTACAAGCAAATATTATCTGGGCTAAAAATCTGATTTATGAACTTTACCCACTTTTACAAGGAATTTATAGTGAGAGAATGCTTTAAAAAAATCAATAAGGCATGCCTTTTTAATAGAAAGCAATACTTAAAGGGTGCCAGTGACATCAGAAACACTATACAAGTGTGTTCCAAAATGATTGATAATTATTAAAATTTCTATGAGGTTTTATTGTTTATAATGTGGGTATATCCTATCAATTTTCAATGACCCAACTTATGACTGACTGACTGACAATAATCCGTATTTATAATAGTGATTATTTACAATGAAATTCATACCTATGATATCACTATCAATGATTTGTAATAATGCAACCAATTGATTAGATGGCTAAGTTGTTGCCAGGATGAAAGCATGTTGTATTTCACCATGCATTATTTATATTTAATTTCAAATCTCATACCTCCAGATTTTTTTAGGTATTCATTCTGACACCTAGATGCTTAACTCATTAAACCCAATTTTTCACTATTACCATGAATGTGAGCAGCTTGCAGTGAGTATTGGGTTGTTTAGCCTCTTTATATCCAATAAAAAGAAGTATCATATAATACAAATGAAAAAACAACAGCCAGGCTAGTTTTCATTTTTTTTAATATAAAATTTAGATGATTTTGTTTCAGTTCAGAAATATATTTTGAAATGTTGGATATATTAAATGCAATGAAATTAAGTATAATAAATTAATTCGGTTATCTGAATTGATCCCAGCCAACCATGAAATTTGAATAAGATGCTTTTGAAAAATTTTTGATGGATCCTACTGGGTAATATCTATTAAATGTTTGGAATATATTCCATTATGTAGTAATCAATGATTTGGAAATGGTATTAAAATACAATTGCTCATTTTTGCCAAGACTTAGACTAGTTTGAATTAAGTTGCCAAAAGATGTTTTGGCTGCAATTACTTTTATAGCTCTCCACAGACTACATATGGTGGGATTAATGGAAGGTTGATGGATGGGATTCAATAGGCTTGTAAAATAGTTTGTGGGACCTGGAATTGAATCTGGAACTCCAAAGTGATAATTTTTTTACCATGTGGTTGACAATAGAAACTTGGACACGGGAAATCAACAAACATTATTTTTATATTGTGCTTTCTTTAGTCTTATCCACATAAAAATTATGGTAGGCATTAATTTCCTTATTTCAAAGAATAAATAGCATTTATTTAACATTACTGTACACTACTACTATTTAAAAATATATTAAATATTCTGAGTTCTGATTGGGGAATGTAACCTGCATTTACAACATTACACTTATGGAAAATCATGACCTGAGTTATAATGGATTCAAATAACAATCAAAATTTTAGATTGCAACTCTGTCATAAATTGAGATCTCCTATAGCAGGGGTCGGCAACCCGCGGCCCTTTGCAAGTTTTTGTGCGGCCCACTAAGCAATATAACTTTTATATGATTAAGTAAAAATTAGGAAAGCTTTTTCATTTTTTATTATATTATTATTATTATTTGTTATATTATGAAATATATTTATTGATTGTATTATTAATATTATTTTTT
>WUQG02275502.1:0-19853 GCA_011317285.2 Androctonus mauritanicus | reverse complement strand
TAATCTTTTACTGTGTTTTACTACTAATCAAGAGCTATTACAGAAATAAGTTTCGTTCCAATCCATTTTCCGGCCCTTGTGCCCTCTCGTGAGGTAGAAAGAAAATGAAATACACAATTAGCACAATCTATGTAATAAAATAATACAAGAACAGGAAGTTTAGTAAGATTTAAGAGGCAACACTATAGTTCAAGATCTATCAACAGGATCACTTTTTAACATATAGTTTTTGCTTTTATAAGTCAACCAATAAAGTTCTGTGAGATTTTCATGTGATCAAATTGCACGCATTCCCCATAGCATTCCCAGAGATGAGACAGATAAAAGGAATGTAACATGTTAGCGAGTGTTTCCTCTTGTAACTGGCTGGTAATAGTCACCATAGTTAAATGGGGGTATCAGCAAGAGCAGATCTAACATGGGAACTCCAAACAATATTATATGGGCCTGTATGCTGTAAGAGTTTAAACTGGGAACAAATGCTAGTGCAGCAGTAAGAAAAATATGCTAGAAATTCAGTAAGAATGTGGTAAATGAGCAGACAGTACAATGGTGATTTAACAAATTTAAGGACAGTGATGAATCAATCCATAATGCACCAAATATAAGACATCCACAAGCTATATAAAATGAGGCACTCAAGGTAGTTATTAGACTGATAGTGGCCAAACATGTGAAGCATTGGAAGAAGCATTCGAATTGCAGTACAGAAACCATTTGACAATACTTCCATTAGCTTGAGAAATGATATAAAATGACAAACTTGTCTACTTAATTTATCTTCACACATTTACCCAAAATATGTCATTAATACATTACTGACATACATTAATATATGTCATTAATACATACATTAATTATGTCAATAATTTTCTTTAATCATATTTAAAATAATTATTGTTTATATTATGTAAATTATTATTTGTTAAAAAATCTAATATAAATAATTTTGAAATTTAATATATATCCATATAAAGTAAATTCTTTTAATTTAAATAAATTTTAAAAATAAGTGGTACAGTACTTTTACTTTATATAGTGGTCAATGATAAAATAAAGCTTAAAATATATCCAATATTATATTTTTGTTTATATGTTAACCAATTTATAATGTTTTAGTTTATATTTAAATATTTTACAGTGATTGTTTTGATATTAACAAGAAAAGAAAATATAGAATAAATTCATTTTCATACATTTTGAATATTTTGCACATTTATTCTTAAATTTTTGTTATGTATCTGTATAAAAGTGTTAATTTATTTATAATTTATTTTATATAAAATACAGATTATTTAATTAAATGTTATGGAACCTATTCTTTAATATTCAATACAAATATTAGTCTCAATTTACAAGATTTACATGATACTTTTACAGAATCAATCTATAATGTAAATCAAGGGTTAAATGTATTTGAAATGTTTTACTCTATATAGTAACTGCTTAACTTACATTATTTTTAGAAAATTTTTCCATTAACATTTTCAAGTTTTCTCAATTTGTAAAAAAAAATAAGATGATCATAAATACAATATTAAAATTCAAAACTATATATTTTAAAAAAATTTCTAAACGCAAAAATTTTATTTAGCTTCATTTTTGATGATGATAATCTCAATATTTTTTGCAAATAGATAGTTACAAATGCAATATATTATAAATGCAATAGCCTAGTTACTGGAAAATGAACTGTTGATAATTATTTCTTATTACTAAAAAAGTTTATTTAAGAAAAAACTAACTACAGTAAAATTATATTTAAGAAAATGAAATTGAAAATTTTAATTTTCACTTTTCTACAGTTAAAAACAAAGTACCTATTATAAATTAATATTGTCAACAATAATTGTCAATAATAACAATAAGTTAGTATTGTCAATTTTATATTATTATTATAAACAATATTTATTATCAACATTTGACAATAAAAATTGTTAAAAAAAGAGAATTTTATATTGCAATAAAATTTTGATTTTTTGAATAATTTTAAGTATTTTTGAAGTTGAAAGCAAATATTGACTTACTCTAATATTATAAATATATTAAAATAGTGATAAAAGGAATATATTTTAATAAATCTTATTGTTTAAGAAAAAAAGATTAATGTTATACATATTGTAAAATATATATAACAATATTCTGTTTTATATATATATAACTTCTATTTATTATAAATTACATAGGCCTATATGTATGATTATTATAAATAGATTGTAATATACGAAATTTTCAAAAATTAATCTCTATGTGGGAAGATCGGTCATACCTGAAGTTTTCTAACAAACAGATGATGGGAGATTATGATAAATGACAATTAGATGTAACTGGAAGATATTCTTGCTTGCGTTTTTCTTCTAATATAGGACTAAAAGGAACAAATCAAGACATTAATGACTTAAAATGGAATTTGATGCAAAGATGGATTCTTCACGCTAGCAAATCATGTTTCTTGTTGAAATATTAAAACAAAGTATACATTCCAAAATCGAAAGGTTCTTGTTTTAAAGTAGCTCTTCGTCCGGCGTATATGATATTTCTACGTTTGCAATTTAAAATTAATCTGTAAAAATTTAAAATATAAGCATAGAGTCAAACCTTTTATGACGCCGGACCATTTTTTTTCCCTTTCTTTTTTTTGATTTTTTTTTAACGCCCTCTTTTAACTTTTTAGTAATGTAAAGATGATTCTAACTTATTATATTTAAATTAATTTCCATTGAAAGTTTAATTTATAACCTTTATTAATTTCATTTAAAAAATTAAAAATTGTTTTATTTATAAATATTTTAAATTTAGCATAAGAATATAATAGGATCAATCAATCTTCTGGAGAACACTAATTTTATATACAATGCCCAATACAGAAAAATTTATATGATGTTAAATAGATAAGTTTTTCGATTTTATTTTATTTTATTTTTTTTGTTGCTTTATATCATTTTGCAACAAAGATTGGTGTTGGCCGAATAATTTCGGTGGAAGCGCTGTGCTTTTATACTAGGTTCAATTCGACAATCCAGGTTCGATTCCCGAGTACCATACCTCAAAAGTTTTTCAGAAAGGATCGTAATCTGGTTCATTGAACCTCATCTACTCGATAGCTAACCATACCAGAGGTTTGGGCGCCCGTGATAGATACTGAAATGCCCGCTGTTTAGTGTATTGCAATATGAAAAACGGTGTAAAATCATATAAGATAAAAGGTTGCTAAGAGACAAAGTATTCCAATGCCCATTATGAGCGCTCTCACTCGTGATGTGGTCAACCATAAGGATAAGTTTTAATGAACGGATTCGGACCCATTCTGGAAAAATCTGGAGTAATGGACCCCGAATTAAGTCCATTTCTCCAAGTTATAAACCAACACATTATTACACTTCCATAATGTCAATCTACGGTATTTTTTGCCACCTGGAAGATCAGGATCAATTCCAAATCCTACATCTTCAGATTATTTTAGGAAAATCAGGATCGGCCCATTGAATTCCGTCTTTCACTGACGGTCTATTTCAAATTCTTTAATTCTTCCGATTAGAACGGCCCCCAATTTAAATAGCATAGTGCTGTGAATAGAAAATTTAAGTATTTTTGCAATCAAACAGAATTTAAGGTATCTTGTTTGCCACAAAGGTTGCATTTTTTTATCAATATATGACGTAAATTTCCAATTAATGGTGATTATTAAGTGACGGGCAATGCCGGATATAAGCCGATTGGATCGATTGCACCCAATCCGGCCCCACGCTTGAGGGGATCAACATTTGTCAAAGTTTATGAAATTAAAGATTATATTAAGAAAATAATTAAAATATATATATCTCGTTTTTTCAATACTCACGGAATGTATAAATGGTACGATATAATAAAGGAAGTTACAGAATATTACAATAATCGGAAACGTTTATTATTTTTACAAACGTTTATATTCAATTACTTTTTTACATTGAGCCCTATCACAATATTTTGGAAACAGGTTTTATTACCAGTTAGCCATGCGCGGCAAGAGATGACTATTGCAGCTGCATTGGTGCTTCTGTCAATTCTCGTCGCGTGTAGTATACATAGTCTCACAATATTAACTGTGAATTGCCTTCTGCGCACTTGCGCGGTCGAAGAAAATAAAGATAAAGATATGCTCTGTGTTACCTTTGTTTGTAAAATTTCTTTTAATTTGCATAAATAAGAATTAATTGAACTTTTTTATGTATTTTCATATGTTGATTTAATTTCCTCAAAGTGAAAGGAATTTTCCACATCACCAATATATCATAATTATAATATTTTACAATGTTATTGCAATCACGTTCGTCATTCGTTGAAAGAAATAGCATTCTGTCCATGGTAGAAGATGATTCTGTCAAATAGAAAGTGTTTGAATACAAGTAAATTTTTATCTATTGCTATTAATAAGCGAAATATATCATGTAACTATTTCAAACAAGATAATATTGATTCTTTTATATTTGAATAGAATATTTTTCTGTGGACTATAAATGCATATTACTAACGCATATACTGTATGCATCTATAGTCCATAGAAATAACTTTGAATATTTATAAACGTCGTTTATTTTATTTATGCATAAAAGCCATATTTTGAGGAAAAATACCCAATCAGGCTCTCACTAACAATCCGGAACTGGTGACAGGGCTATATAACCTACCATAGGCAGTTCATCTCTTCCTTGACGGCAGAGATGGCAACCTATAATAAGGTTAGTGAGCGGCTTGGTGGGCAATATGGTATAGATATTGATGTATTAGTATGGGAGATGTCAACCAGATTGTAGAGGCGGGGATCGATGGGCCGACTCCGGATTTCATGAAAGAAATTTCAAGGGGAAACAATCAGGCTAATAAGAAAGTGTCGTAAAGTTCCTTCTAGCGATCCAAGATCGAAACATGGAGTTTGACAGACTGAGTTCAGAAAAGTCTGAACTCAGTCTGTCAAACTGTATACTTTACCTATTGGTCCACCTCATGCGTATGATGACTCCCATTCACCATGCTCCCATCGTAGAATTTATATTGCTCCTGCCGCTTAATATTCTCTTGTTGGATAAGGCATAAAATGCATAAAATCTGGAAGAAAGAATACTATATTTAGTCTTTTTTTACGTCAACTATAATATTTAAAAAAAAAGATACGATTTTATTTGTTACTGTTTATATATATAAAATAATTCTATTTGTTAAAATTAATATTTTATTCTTTAAAAAATATTTAAATGAATATTTTTCCCCCTTTCTTTAATATTTTTTCATTATTGTAGTTTATGTGATTTTTATTTCAAAAAGCGTTCTCTAGTAGTCATTCGTGAATGGTGGATTGATGGACGGCATCAAGAATTGAAAAATTATATCAATGTTTATCTTTTAATAATACCCCCATATTAAGTGACAGAATTTTCACAGAAGAAGAAGTAATAATTATAGCATATATGATGCAGAAATATGAAAAGTTAGAAAAAATTGGAGAAGGTAAACATTTAGATTCAATTAGAACATTAGTATTTATGTACTGTAAATGAAAATCATTAAGGAATAGCAAAATTTTTATAATATCGGGAAATAATCTGTATAGGTTATATATAAACAATCAATAAATTCAAATTCATTAGACACTGAAAGATATACTATTAATCAATACATTTCATACAGAAAAATTTAAGATATATAGATCTTTATATATATTATTATGGTGAAAATAAACTGAAAAATAAGTGAATTTTCTTTATAATCTTTTATAAAACCACAGATAGGTAATGCTTTACTTACTAATAAGAAAATTTAGTGAATAAAATTAGCTAAATTATTTTAAAAGGAAATCATTCATTTTTGTATGAATACTATATCTGGCCCCTTTATAAAAATGATGCAAATTGATAGATTTGCATTATTTTTAAGAGTGTAAATAGGTTTTAAGAAATGCCTTTTTAACATCTACCCCATGCCATCAAATTGGATGAATAATAGACTGTTCTATATTAGAGTTTTTTTCCTCTATACTGTACTAATTCTGCTTTTGATTATTTTATTTCTTTTGTAAAAGAGACTAAATAGAATGAATAATCTGTATGCAATATCATTTTCAGAAACAAAATACATTTTTCACCTAATAAATTTTAAAAAACAACATACTAAACGGCAGACTCCTCCACAGGGGTGGGCAGCCTATGGAAGAGTTTGTTTCGCCCCGCCTCTTACTACTATTCTAAGATTCAGATTCTAAGAAATTCTATTCTGTTTGGGAATTATTACAGGAATTGCCAGTTTTCTGTTTTTATCATCAGAATAAGAAATCTTTAATAAATGAGTCTGCCCTAACTAGATCTCTTAAGAACAGAAACATCTGCATATTCTCTTAAGAAGGTAGACCATTTTTAAAAAGGGAAACCACACAAACACAACACCCAATTAGGGTGTTGTGTTTGTGTGGTTATTCATCAGATAGAGCCATTTACTCCCTATTCCTACATACTATATTAGATTCCTTCACAGATATTTTCATCATCATGCAAATATTCCTTTTATACTCTCAAATTCATATATCCACAGCCTCTTTCTCTTATACTTATCATCCACATATCTAGCATACAATTGCTTCACTTATCATTATTCATCTGTTTGCTCCATATAACCAAACTACCTCAAAATTAACTGATGAATTGCATTGACTGCACTAATTTTCCTTCCACTTTTATACTTTATCATTTGAAAAACATTTATATTGTGTTACTCCAGGTATACTTCTCAAAGAGTCTGAAATTCATTAAACTTAAATTCTTTTTATACCTTTCACACCATACCTAATCTCACTCCAGTATACCAAAGTTAGGACCAACATATTTTAATACATAATTATCCTAACATTTTTGACAGGTTTTCATTCCTAGCATCCACAACTTTCAATCTAACATTTGTCTTTTGACAACTATGCTATCAATGTGACCCTCTTTCTTTAAACATACTTCCCGAATACACCAGCAAACTCACCTGGGCAGTAAAAGTGCTTTAGTCAGAAGGGAAGAATTATGGGGCTTGAGAAGAATACAAGTATGATTAATATAGAAAGTGTTGATTCTTACCAGAGGGGAAAAAACAAAACAGATTGGTTTACTTGAAAAAAGGTGTATGGCATATACTTAAAAATTGATATAGAAGAATTAGAGCTACAAGAAGATCTTACAAAGAATCAGAGAATTACAAAGAATATATACCTCCTTTTGTTTCCAGATGTACCTATCTTGTGAATTTGTATCCACTGCAGCCATAGTTTCTTTTCTTGTGTCATTTCTCTATCAATTTTATTGCCTGCCAGGATGTATTTTCTCTTGCCTTGGTTACCAATCTAATTCTCTTTGTCCATTGATTATTGATGTATTTTACTATGTGCCCTGCCCAACACCACTTGCTGTTTCTAACTGTTATCAGTATGTCTTCTATTTTGGTTTGTTCCTTTCCCCATATGTTGATCTTGTAGTCTCTCCTTGTAAATTTTAATATGTATCTTTTCATGCTTCTTTGGATTGTTACTAGTTAGTTCTTTGTAAGGATCCATGTTTCACATCCATATATCATTATTTCATGATCATAATTCAATGTTATATGCAAAAGAAAATCTTGATTTGATCATATAACCTTGAAGTATCACTGCAAAAATGCTTCTGAATTCATATAGGGAATCATTAGATGGTGCCCATTATTAGGTTACAGCATCACTTGTGGATTTTATTTTTAGAGAATCTATAATTTTTATTTTTATTCCATAATTTTTAAATTATTAATAATAACAAAAAATTTTTTAGTTGTCACAAAAATCCAAGTATTAGATCTTTCTAATGATACTCTATTTATAGGAATTGGTACAGTGATTCCAAAAGGGATATCTAACAAACCAGCTGTTTTTCTTTTTTATATAAATGATGCTGATGATAGTTCTGGAATTATTGTTAATTTTGGTTTTGTTATTGTTGAAAAATAGTGATGAGAAGTTAGAAGGTGGAGGACATCAATTGTGTGTTATAATTTTCTCAGATTCTCTTTCAAAGGGAATCTGAGAAAAATATAAAAAACAGGAAAAACCTTTAGCATACCTGAATTCATAGTATAAATGACAGGACTATATCCAAGAAACAGTATACTTTTGAGTCTTAATATTAAGCCTGTATGACTAAAGGCTGGTTCCCACTAGTGCGGAACCGCAACGCACTGGAATGAATTCTTTTCAACTTTTCCGCAATGGCAAGAACTGTCGTCTATAATCTGACCAATAAATTTTAACCTATTTTATGACATAGAAACATAGCAATGGTTACTCGATTGAACACAACTTTATAGTTTATTAATAAACAAATAATTATCATAATATATAATACATCATGATTTTTATCTATAATAATTTTCTCTATCTTTCAATCTCATTTCCTGAATCAAATTCGAAAAGTAGCCTCGCTGTTTTCTTTATTTATATATATCTTTGACCCAAATAGATCTTTTTCTTGAATTTTCATTGTATTCAAATGCATAAATTTTAGCCGTCATCATTAGATAAACAGCAACTGCTTTACACATGTTAACGTCCATATTTTGTTTATTCGCAAAGACTTTTGGGAGAAACTGAAATTGCAAAGAATTATGGGAAAACGCTTCCGTCAAAGTGGGAATCACACGACAGTTTCGCTTGCGGCAGCAGGCAACGGTTTCTATCTGCGTTTTCTACCGCAGTGGCTAGTGGGAACCGGCCTTAACTTCTTCAGTAACTTTCTGCAAAAGAGCAGGATCTGGTTGGATTCATTGGCAATAGTGGAAATTATGAGAGTGCTTCTGGGTCTTCAGATATACCAGTTATGGAGGCCATATGGATGATGATCTTTTTGGACACTTATAGTGCCATCAATGTGGTATAAATCACTCTTCAGCACTCTAGAGACATTTCTGTCTTTTTAGGTCAGTAGCTCATGAGAGACTGTTATGACCTTGCTCTTATTCAAGAGCCTTAGCATTATAAGAGCCAAATATGAAAGCTTAATTGTAAAGGGGGCAAGTTATTTACTTTTACTTCTAAAAGTGGTCCTCAGACATGTATCTTTTCTAAACATAACATGTTTGACTCATGGGATTTTTGTACCAGAGATCTAATAATCTTACAAGTGAAACTTGAAGGAAATTATGCTAGCAGGGAACTTACTGTTCACTCTGTATATTTTCTTTATGATAAAGACAGACTTCCACTGATAAGTTTTGTGTGTGTGTGTGTGTGTGTGTGTGTGTGTGTGTGTGTGTGTGTGTGTGTGTGTGTGTGTAGTGGAGTTCTGTCAACAGAATCAGTTTGATTTATTGGTTGTTATTGATATTAATTCTCATCATATAGTTTGGTAAGAAAGGACATCAATCACAGATGCAAGCACTTGCTTGATTGTAACAAGTATTAACTTTTTTTATTTTAAATAAGGCAATTAACCTATCTTTTATTATTAAAAACAAAAGAAGGTTATTGACTTAATGTTAAGGACTAAAAATGTTTTTGATCTAACTAAAGATTGCATTTTTTTAATTGTCTGCTTCAAATTTAAATATATTTCAGTTTAACAATTATGGTACTCACTCAGGTAACATACAGAATCTAAATCCTATCATCCAATCAGCCTGACATTATTCTTATTAAAAATGATAGCAAGGCTGGTGGATAGATTTCTAACAAATCTATCCACCAGCCTTGCTGTCATTTTTGATAGAGCTCCTCTACTTTAAATTCAATTTGACTATTAATTGGGAAAATCAATTGAAAATGCTCTTCATGAGATTACATTATTCATTGAGAGAGCAACTTGATACAAGGAAGTTGCTTTAAGAGCATTTTTTGATATCTAAGTTAACTACATTTCTTTTGAGCAAATTAGCATTGCAACAAACAGACATAAATATAAAAATAAAAAGTTTTTGGTTCGGCTTTAAAGCTTGTTTTTGTATTTTTATTTTGTTTCCCGAACCTGGTCTCTTCTTACTATAGACATAAATATGTTCAGCAATTGTCCATTGGATTGATTCTGTGTTGAATCATAATGATTATAATACACTATGAGGAGGAAGTAAGATATTCATGGAAAGGAGTTGTCTACAAGAGGAGTATTCTTATCTCTGCTCTAGTGTTTTGTGGTGAATGTTTATACTCAATAGAAGGGTTTGTTCACTATTTGCTATGCTGATGACATAGCCATCATTATGGTGGGAAGTTTCCCAGAACTATATCTGAGGTTATTCAGACAGATCTCAATGTAGTGTCTAATTGAAGTAATAAATTTGGATTAATTGTTTATCCAAGATTGTAATTATATCTTTTTTATGAAGAAAGCAATTGATGGGACTTTTTGAAACATTGCTTTTAATAAAAAGTTATAGTTCTCTACCAAAATCAAATACTTTGTTGTTATGTTAGACAAAGAAACCATATACAGATTTTCTTGTTATGAAAGTCTCTAAAGCCTTTTGGGTTTGTTGAGGCATTTTGGGTAAAACATAGGGACTGAAACCAATGTTGTTTTATTGATAAACACCTTGATTGTGAGATCCATCCATTATTACTTATGCCACCATCATTTGATAGCAGAGAATTCTGTTAAAGACATGCAGAATTAAATTTGAGAAAATTTAAAGGATTACTTGTCTGAGCATCACATATGTTATGAGAAATGCTCCTACTGTTGCTCTTGACATTTCCATCTTGTACTTGTATGTTGAGGCTAATGCTTAGAAGAGTTATTATAGACTCTATTATTAAAGGAGAAGAATTTCTTGAATCCATAAAGTGCAGCACTTGCCTTTGAATAGGACAAGACACACAGTCATGTTCTTGAGATGATTACAAATCATTTTGTGCCCAAATTCAGCTTCTTCAGATTCTTCACTGTTGTTTTTTCTAGCATGAATGATGGATTTTGGTGCAGTATCAAGGGTGATATATAGGTAGTTCCAAAACCTCTATTGCTGTAGGAATACCAGTAGAGGTTTTACTGCAAGGAAATGAGGATGTTAAATTCTTTATTCATTGGACAGTTTATCATTGTGTTTCAGGCAGAAATCTATGCTATTTCTGCATGTATTTTGATTTGTTTTTCATGTGTTTTAATAAATCTGCTGTCAATTAGTTTTGATAGCAGATTTATTAGTAAATCTATGTATATCCTATCAGATAGTTAAACTACATTAAAAGCACTAACAGTTCTCACTTTACTTTAATTTCTTGAATATAGTCAATTTTTTGAAATTACACCTAATTAACATGCAAAAAAAAAATAATTAAAATTGCAAAATCTCATAAATCTTACTTAATTTTAATCAAAAGATTTTGAAATTTTCAGTATTTATTGCATTTTTAATATTTAGCTCTCTAATGGTTAAGTTGCAAGCATTTTTTGAAATTTTATTTTTTTCATAACTTTTCATTATGTATATGAGATCAACAAAAAATTTCAATCAAATTTCTTCATTCAGGAATGAAGAAATTTGACTGAAATTTTCAGAAATTATTTATAAAAAACCATGAGTTATGCAAACTTTTGTTGAATGAACTTGTCATATAATTAAAAAAATTATGTCAATTCTTTGAAATATTGTCATTGTTATTAATATTTCATATTTATTAACTTGTTCTTACATCATTTGTGGAATTTTTAGTAGCACTTTTTATAAATTTTTTAAATTTATATCAAAAAATCCTAACATATATGAAAATGGTATCATCTCATGCATAAATAGCTGTAATATTCTTTATGATCCTCTAATTCAGTGTGCCTCAAACTTTTTTAGTGTATTGCCCAATTTTAGAAAAAAAATGAACACTTAATGCCCCCAGGAAATCCACATCTATATTTTTTATAAAAATATGTAAGAAAATAAAACGGCAATGATGAAGTTGGGTTGCTTGTATATTAATAAAATTAACAATAAATACATAGTCAAATTTAATTAAACTACATAGAAAACAGGAATACAAATTAAACAAGCAACAAAAAAAGTTCAATGAGAAAGGTGAGCCTGATGAGCTTGTACCAGCTTAGATTGAGTCAAGCAACATATGATACTCCCTTTCCTATGATCCTTGAAATGGAAACTTTGGTCATAATTCTTGTCCATATAGATTTCAGGAATTCAATGTTTATGTACTGAAAACTAGCTCATAGTGGAAATTGAAAAAAAATAATGGTCTGATTGTTTTAAAATGAACAGTACTTAGGAAAATAAAGTAAGTTTCACTTCTGTAGTGTGTGGCATAAAATACAAGGTTTTTTACATAGTTACTTAAAAATCCTAATTATAACCACTAAAATTAAATTAACGATTTTGTTTCAAGTTCCAACTCTATAAAAACACTGTGTATATAAAGATATACAGCAATTTAAAAAGTTTTTTATAATTCATTCATTCAATTATTACTTCCACTGCCTACCAATTTTTATATAATGCCTCTTAATATCACTTGGAGCTTCAAATGCCCCCTTAGACTACTCCAGTGCCCACTGTGAGTGGTACCACTCACTTTGAGAACCATTGCTCTAATTGAACCATGGATTGTTTATTGTAGCAGCCCACCTAATACCATACACTACAGGATAAAGTAAGGTTGGTTGCAATTTTCCAGGAAGCAAGCAGCTGCTGTAAAGCAATAAAAGTGCCATACCCCTTTAAATGGCCTAAGGTATTTATATTTCATTTATTGTAATTTTCTCCTAAATTTCAATGAAATTGAAACAAAAATGAACAATTAAGATATATTATAGTTTATTTTAACAGAATTAGCTAATATTTTCCTATTATCTGCAATATTTTTTGTAATTTTCAGAATTTTTATAGCTCATTTTATGAAACATTTGATTTTTTTTATAAAATTTTCAAAAATATCATTTATCATATTGCATAATTGGATAATTGGATAACTTTGAAAAATTAGGTTATAATATCGACAGGTTGAGATAAAAGAAATATCCAAATTCTATCAAGCCATTCAAATATAAATAACAATTTATATTTGAACAGGTGGTTTGTTTACAGGTAATTTTAAAAAATATTTCAGCAATACAGTTACATCGTTACCTCACCTTACATCATTAATTTGTTCCAAGATTTACATTTAAAGTCAAAAAAACAATTTAAGTTGAATAAGTTCATTAAAATGATATAGACCCCCTATAAGTAACCCTGTAATATTGATAATAACATTTTTAAGCTTCTAAATAAATCTATAAATTATTTTTCATATTTTAATCATCATTATTCATTTTTGTGATTTTGCCCTTTTTAGGTGATTTTCAGTTTTTAATAAGTTCACTGACTGAAGGCTGGGTCTTACAGGCATAAACATGGTATCAATATGTTGATATAAATGCATTGCATACAAAATGTCAAGCATACCAATATTCATACCAATAGTGAACAATACAACATAAATAAATGATGTCATTTAGCTAATGATCAATTATCTGTGACTTCATTTCAAGTTAGCTGATTCAATATGGATAGTGAAACTCAAGAAATGCTTTATTTATTGATGGCTTCATTCATAAAATTATTGAATGTCATGGTTTTGCAGAATTCAAAATTTAAAAGAATTGTATAAATACGTGATGTATATCATTTTAGAGAACAACAAAGTTTCAATAACCAGTTCATACCCCAATTGGACGACTAGTCAAAGTATTCTTGTACGTAGTGTAGAATGTTGAATAAGAGTGAAATTCGGCATAAAGATACAGTGTCTAGCCATATAGCAGAAGTTAACATCATCAGTATCACTGGCATATTTATATTACATTTTATACTTGTGAGACCCAGTCTTTAGTAAACTTTTTCTTTCTATTAATAAAAAAAACAATATAAACTACTACTACTATTACAGCTACAGGAAGGTTGTTCATAGTGTTTACTGAGATTTTATGAATATAATGTAAAAATAGATTGGGAGTAAGTCAAGGTTCTAAGGTCATCGAATAACCTAAAAGAAGGAATTTTAAAAGATTCAGTAGAAATAATATGATAGTCAGATAAAAGATATATAAGGCAACCAATAAAGTTCTGTCAATTTTGACTCTACAAAGAGAAATCTGATAACATGAAATAAGATATATTTGAAAAATCAGAAATAGTCCTTATCAGCAGCAATGATTTGTCTCCAGTGCTTAGGCAGACTATGAATCCCATGATGGTAAAACTCAGTGGATCCAAAGAAGTTGTCCAGTGTGTGTATCACCTCATTGAGGATTTGGAACCATCATCTTTACAAATGATTGTCTAACAAATAAAATAAGGTAATCTGAAAGTGCAATGCCAGGAATATGAGAGGAGCATTAATATTTCACAGCCAAGTCAGATAATAGTGCCACAAGTGACTTTAGCAATATATGGCTTCACATTGTCCTGTAAGAGAATAACATCTCTACAATTCACAAACATTGGTTTCACAGTTTTCAGTTTTTTATGCACACATTCCAGTTGCTGCAAGTACACAATTGCATTGATTGTCTGGTCAAGTTACAGCAGTTTGTGATGCAGGATATCTCAAACAGTCCACCAAACATAGAACAACATAACCTTCTCTTGATGCAGTGATGGTTTTAATTGTTTGGGACAGGTTCATATGGTGCAACCAATGATGACAGTGCCGTGGAGTATCATTGTAAGTCAGCACTTTATCCAGAAATGGAACCTTCCTTTGACAAGACAGCAAAGAAACATAGACATTTGCTCACTTAAACTGCAGTTCATATTGTTTCCTAAGCTGATAGAAGTATTATCAAATGGTTTCTGTATTGCAATTGAATGCTTCTCCCAATGGTTAACATGTTTGGTCACTATAAGCCTTAATAGCTGCCTTGAGTGCCTCATTGTATGCTTGTGGATGTCCTCTACCTGGTTCATCCTAGAGGGATTCATTGCCAGCCTTAAATTTGTTAACGATTGTTGTACTATCCACTTATTTTCCACAACTCTATTGAATGCCTTGCATATTTTTCTTCCTGTTGCATTAGCATTTGTTCCCAGTTTAAACTTATATAATATACAGGCCCATATAACAGTGTTTGGAGTTCCCATGTTTGACCTGCTCTTATTGGTATCTTATTTAACTATAGTGACCACTACTAGCCAGCTATAAGAGGAAACATTCACTAATACATTACCTTTCTCTTATCTATCTCACCTCTGAATGAATACTGTGGGAAGTGTATGCAGATTGCTCACATGGAAATCTGATAGAACTTTATTAGTTGCTTGAAAATAAATGAGTAACATATGGAAAAATCTGTCAATGGCACATTATTTGCTATGAGCACAGGTATGTAACATAAAGTCTTAACTGTCTTTTTGTTATAAATTTTAAAATTAATTTTCCATTCTTTTCTTGGATTTCTATATTAGAAAATATATAATTATTCTCTAAGATTGTCATAGCAGAAGCTCAAATAACATATCATCTCCAGTCAGTGATCTTTACTTAACTTTAAATATTTGTTATATATATAAATTTATTAAAAATATAGAATATATATTCAGAAATTTAATGTTTTGAAGAATGAAGGACAAAGCATTAATAAAAAGGAAAAGATGTGCCAGAAGTGTGACAGATTAGGGATTAAAAAAAAACGCACAAAGTATATTTAATTCCCTCTTATAATGTGTTTGAGACAGTAGGTAATCTTTCCTCCAACCCAAAAAGCTTTTTTTAGTAGTGCCACAATTGTTTTTTATATAACAAATATAGCTTGTTATAAAAAAAAATTATGGCACTATTAGGAATTGAACCATATATACAAGTACAAAAATATCAAACATTATAAAACTATTATATCTTAACTTGCACTATTACTGAAGATGATTTTGTAAAGTCAAAAATACTACAGTTTTGTATTTATTTGTGAATTTAATAGTTATTCTATCCATTTTACTGCTTTGTATCTAACAAGGTATGCAATTTTTTTCAAAATTAACCTAATTAATATGCAAAAAATCAATATTGTGAAATCTTGTTTAATTTTCATCAAAATTTTTTGAACTTTTTACAGTTCATTATGTTTTTTATTCTAAGGATGTAAAAATTTTTTCAAATTTTATTTCTTTCACATCTTTTCATTCATTATATAAGATTGGAGAAAGGAATTTTTTTTATATGTAATCTTAGTAATCCAACAAAATATTTGTTATTTTTTGATGGTGTCAAGCATTATGAATAAAATAAGCCATGAATAAAGAAAATCAGATCATATTTTAAAAAAATTATCAACAAAAAACTAAGTGTTATGCAAATTTTCATTAAGTTACATCATATGATTAGTCAAAAAATAAATTTATTAAAATATTATCTTTTTTAATAAAATATACTGTATTTATGCATATATTTTTCATTCATTTATTATCTAAAAAGACATATAAAACAAGCTAAGTACTTTTTATAAAAGAGTCCATATCAGAGTTGCATCAAATTAATTTAGAATTCAAAATGTGCGAAAACTTTTCAAAAAATCACTCTATATAATAGTAGTTTGGTGAGTTAATAATCTTTTATAAATTTAATTTACTTGTAATGATTTTGTCATATCTTTTTTACACTTAAGCTTTAAATTATAGTATTTTATATTCTATTTTTTATTTTTTAACACCTCCACACACATCTTTGTACTGTTACTCACATGAGGCTTTATGTTTTTGATCCATAACTTGTATTATGTAACATTATTTACAGTTTTTAATGTAACATGAACAAGTTTCCTGTCCCTACAGGACATTAATTTAACATGTGTCACCATCCAATAGCTCTTTCTAACTTTTATAAATAAACAACCTGGAAAAACATCCCTGCTCTCTGTGTAACAGATAACTAAAGCTATGTAGACCAGTTGACAGTGGTAAAAAAACATTTCTTTTGTGAAATAAAAGATTCTTTTCTGCCTAGTGAAATAGTATTCTTTTATAAGTGGCAGAATGTCTATAGCATAATAAGTTTATCTCAACCCAAAGCCAAAATAAGATTATTAATATATAATAGAATAAAAAGCAGAATCTATAAAGATTTGATGAAAAATAATCCAAATTTTACTAATAAAATCCATTCACATTTCTTATCTTTAAAATTTAAAAACAAATTTCACTAATCAAGAAATTTAAAACTCATCATTGGAGGCACATATTTTCACCCAATAAGCACAAAAAATACACTCTGCAATAGCTGTACTGAGTAAATCAGAATTGAATATTTTTAATTGTTTTTTTTATCATCTTTGTTCCACTTTCATGGTGTATATATATACATCAATGGACCTCAACAGAATATATAATTCAATAAACTCTAAAAGATAGATGATATTGGATAGAACAAACTGTTAAATTTTCTATTATTTCAAGGTATTTCCATAAGGTAGAATAAATAATAATTAAGTATGCTCAATTATTGTATGTAACATTTGGGATTGTATTTCTGTGACTCAGATATAAGAAAATATATTAGATAAAACTCTAAAAAAATTTTTCTTCTATAAAACTATATCTCTCCATGGACTTCCATCTTGGCACGGTGGGAACTTACTTACATTACTTCCAACCAGGCAAAGTCCCTAGTCCTCCAGGATGGGGGTTGAGCATAGAACTAACAACCCTATCTTGTAAAATCACTTCTTGTTACAAAACCTTACAAGCTGACTAACTGGAATGCCTTCACAAATAAACAATCTGGAAAAAGAAATATGGGACTACAATTTGGAAGATGGGATGTTAGGAGCCTATACAAACCTGGAGCACTAAACAACACACTGGCAGAGATCCACAGATACCATATTGATATTACAGCTATACAAGAAGTTAGATGAGTGGGGAACAACTACAGAGGAACCAAAAACTTTACAATCTTCTATGGAGGAACTGAAAAACATGAATTTGGAACAGGATTCATTGCTAACAATAAACACTTACATTCTGTTATTAAAACTGACTTCATTACTGACAGACTATCATATATAAAGATTAAGGGAAAATTGCATAATATCTTTTTCATCAATGCACATGCACCAACAGAGGACAAAGGGGAAAAAGTAGAGTTCTACCAATCCTTAGAAGAACTAACTGCTGACAAACTTCTAACTTATGATATGAAAATAATAATAGGAGATTTCAGTGGAAAGATTGGAAGAGAAGATATGTGGCAGCCTAAAAGGAGAAGAAAGGAGAGTTTACATTCAGAGAGCAATGATAATGGAATTAAGCTCCTAACATTTGCAACCTCAAAAAATATGATCATCAAAAGTACCATATTCCCTCATAGAGATATCCATAAGTATACGTGGATATCTGCTGATGGTAAAACACTTAATGAAATTGACCACATCTTAATAGATAGAAGAGGGCATTCATCAATTACAGATATATGATCCTTTAGAGGAGCTGACATTGTATCTGATCATCAGCTACTGATTGGAAAATTAAAAGAAAGACTATCCACAAAGTCCAATAAAGTCAATCTTTATTGGACTTTGTGGATAGATGGAGAAAAGGATACTTAGAATTGCTACTAAAAAATTAAACACAATAAAGAAGAGAGGAATATCAGTCAAGACTGAATAAAGAATTGGAAAAAAAGGATCAGAGATGAAGAGATTACTAAACATAGATGAATAATAGAAGCAGCCACCAACATATTGGGGAACTGAATGCAGTGAAAGAGAAAAAATGGTATGATGATGAGTGTAAACAAAAGATAATGGAATGACAGAGATATGACAACAGAACTCAACAACAAGAAATTATGAAATGTATAAACAGCATTGTAAGGAAACAAAATCACTGATGATAAGAGAGAAACAAAAATATATACAGGATCTCTTTGAAGAAATGGAAACAAATAATAAGACCAATAACATAAGGGAATGATTCAAGGATATTGACAGATGGAGAAAAGGATATCAATCAAGATACTCACTAATTAATGATAAAAATTAAACTTAATTACTGGCCAACAGAAAGTATTAGAGAGATGAAAGGAATATTTTGAAAACTCTTAAATGCTCAACAGGAAGAGGATAATATTCATGTAAACAATACACAATCTGAGATAAACAAAATAGAGATCCCAAACTTACAGTAAAAGAAATACAAAATAGCATAAAAAAAATTAAAAAACAATAAAGCACCAAGGAGTGACCTCATAACAGCTGAACTGATCAAAAATGGAAACAACACTCTGATAAAAGAAATTCACAGATTAATTGTCAATGTTTGGATTAAAGAAAAATACCATCCCAATGGAAAGAATCATTAATTTGCTCAATTCTAAAGGAAGGGAGTAAATTGACTGTAATAACTACAAAGGTCTCCCTACTTAATATTACATACAAAATCCTCTCAAATATGCTACTTCAAAGAATAACTCTCTATGCTGAAAGAATTTTGGGGGACTACCAAGCAGGTTTTAGAAGAAACAGATCCACAACAGACCAAATCTTTGCACTATGAAGCTAATGGAAAAGAAATATGAATATAACCAGAAGATTTACAGGCTATTTGTAGACAGCATATGACAGCATAAACAGGGAAAAATTATGGTGTACAATGATAGAGTTTGGAATAATACAAAAACTTGTCAATCTTGCACCATGCATGATAGGAACTGAAAACAGAGTTAAAATTGAGAGAGATTTTTCAGATTCCATTCAAACATCCACTGGCTTAAAGCAAGGAGATGCATTGTTTCCACTCTTATTTAACTTGGCTCTAGAAAAGATCATTAGAACAAGGAAGGGAATCCAACTAAATGGCATCCATCAAGTTCTGGCATATGCAGATGACATATGCCTTTTAAATGAAAACCCTAT